>CAUYQG010072033.1:0-26527 GCA_963574415.1 Tarsius wallacei | reverse complement strand
TTTCTGACTACTTAAATTCCTAAACTTGTGAGATTGTTCTATCAGATTAGAGGAAAAATTAAAGGCCCATGCCTCTGTTATATTTTAAAAATTAAAAAAATCAAAATAAAATTGTTGTTTTATTATTTCCTATCAAGTTTTGTTTTTGATGAGAAACAGTGTCACTATTGCTAGCATAGTTATTTACAATATATGTAGTCCATGAAATATATATTTTTGCTAACTTTAAGATTTTCTCTTTGTCATTGGATCTCAACAACTTGCCTAGATGTGATTTACTTTATATTTATCCTGCCTAGGTTTATGGAATTTTTGAAGTGGGTTAAGATTTTTCATCAAATGCAGAAAATTTTGGTCATTAATTCTTCAAGTATATTTTCTGCCCCATTTTCTCTCTCATCTTCTGTGTGTTGGAATAATTAATATTATCCTATAGGTCACTGATGACCTGATAAACGTTTTAAAAATCTGCATCTCTATTCTTTATTTGGGGAAATATCTGTTTTTTTATTTTCAACTCTACTGATAACTTTTGTTGATGAAAAGTCATACTCTGTAAAATATTGAAAGAGATTTATTCTGAGCCAAATTTGAGTGACATTAGCCTGGGATATAGTCTCAAGCGGTCCTGAGAACATGTGCCCAGCGTGGTTGTGCTAGAGCTTGGTTTTATACATTTTAGGGAGACAGAAGTTATAGCTACATACATTAATATATATAAAGTCTGTATAGGTTTAGACTGGAAAGGAGGTCGTCTCAAGGTGGGGACTTACAAATCATGGGTGGAATAAAAGAGTCTCTGGTTCACGATTGGTTGAAAAAGTTAAACTCTGTTTGAATAATTTGCATTAAGTGGAAAGAAATTTTTGAGTTAGGATAAAGATTGTAGAAGCCAAGTTTCTTGTTATATAGATGAAGCCTCTAATAACAGACTTCAAAGATAATAGGTGGCAAATATCTCTTTTCAGGTCTTAAAAAGGTGTCAGACTTAGTTAAATCTCTCCTGGATCTGGAAAGACCTAGGAAAGGAGATCCTCCAAGATGCAAATTTTCCCAAGAGACAGCTTTGCAGGGGCATTCCAAAATATGTCAAAGAAGTATATTTTCAGGTCAAATACATTTATTTCCTGTGGGGCCATCTAGTTGTCTTTTGGTGCTATACCACAGTCAGTCAAGTTGGAATCTGGTACTTTATTGCCACAGTTGTTTTGCCAGTCTTATGATCTCTAGTTTTATGTTAATGATAATTAGTTGTGTCTAAATTACAAAAGTAAGGTGGTAATATGAGGTATGTCCAACCTCCTTTCCTCATCATGGCCCGGAATATAGTTTATCATGTTTCTCTTGGTCTAGGGGGGTCCACTTAGTCGGTGGGGACACTTAGAATTTAATTTTGGTTTATATTTTAATTTTTTTTTTTTTTTTTGAGTTGGAGTCTCACTCTGTTACCCAGGCTGGAGTGCAGTGGCCCGCTTGAGGCCACCACAGCCTTGACCTGCTGGGCTCAGGTGATCCTTCCACCTTAGCCTTCCAAGTAACTGGAACTACAGGCGTGTGAAACCATAACCGGTTAATTTTTTTTTTCTAATTTATTGTAGAGATGAGGTTTTGCCAAGTTGCCCAGGCTGGTCTCGTACTCCCCGGTTCAGGTAACAATCTTGCCTTGGCCTCCCAAAGTGCTGGGATTATAGGCTTGAGCCACGGTGACCAGCCTATACTTTCTTATTCAGCATTTATTGTTTATAAGTAAATTCAAATCAATATATTTTTAAGTTCTAGAATTTTCATTTAGTTTATTTTTAGTTTACATTCCTTTCCTGAAATACTCCACCTCTTTATCTGTTATATCCAACTTTTCTTGTAAATTATATTTTGTCTTTAAAGTAGTGTGTTTAAAGTTTTTGTCTGTTAATTCTAACTGGGTGATTGATTCTCATTCTATTGACTGTTCTTTCTTGAATTAAACTTGAGAATTACATTTTCCTGTTTCTTTGCATGTGTCATAACTGTTCATAGTGTTTGTAAACACTTTGTATAAAAAACAATGGAGACTAAAGTATCATTTAAAAGTATATATTTATTCATTTCCCCAGGAATTACAAGTTCTTTTCTTCTCTTTGGTTAGGGAAAGGGGTTGATCATTCAGATTTCTCCTAAAGTTGATCTGGGAGCTGTTGCTTTTATTAGATTTAGTACATCTGTGACCTCCCAAGCTTCACCACGGGGAAAAGCTTGGCGAACAATTTCAACTTTGAATTCAATTCTGGCAAGACTTTGGAATCCAAGCACTTCAAGAATGCTCAGAACAATGTGATTTCTCTTTGCCCTTCAGTCCTTCCTCTGTTACTGCTTTTCTCACACGATTTGCAGCTGGGGTACCAGGTATTGTCAGGTAGAAAGATTTGAGTTTGGAGCCCTTCAGAATCCCATCTTTTCCAACTGTCCTGTAGTTATATACGGCTCAGGTGATTTCTTTTCAACCCTACAAAAGCCCCCCTGTCTGTAGGAGATCTACTCCTTTTGTTTGAACCCAACCCAGGAGACTTCCTGCAGGTGTGGAAGCTGCTAGTATTCCAGCTCACTTATGGCGGACCTGTTTCTCTCTGGAATTCAGTTCCCCAAAGCTTCCTTTACCTATCACTCTTCGCTAAGTCCATGCAAAAATATGCTGCTTTTACTTGGTTTTTGCGTTTAGTCTTGCTTTTTATTGTTGTCACTGTTGCAATTTTTTATGCCTTTCTTTAGTTTTCTACATTTTATTTATTTATTTATTTTTTTGAATTGGAGTCTCACTCTATCGCCCAGGCTAGAGTGCAGTGGTACGCTCACAACCACTGCAGCCTCGACCTGCTGGGCTTAGGCGATCCTTCCACCTCAGCCTTCCAAGTACCTAGAACTAGAGGTGCACACTACCACATCCAGCTTTTAATTTTTTGATTTATTGTAGAGATAAAGTCCCACCAAGTTGCCCAGGCTGGTCTCAAATCCCTGGACTCAAGCAATGCTTTTGCCTTGGCCTCCCAAAATGCAGAGATTACAGGCTGAGCCACTGTGCCCAACCAGTTTTCAACATTTTAATTAAAAATTATTTGTAAGCACCCATAGAAAACATCATATATACTTTCTGAGTCATCTCAAAAATTGTCTTCTCTAAAATTTCACACCATGTCTCAGTCTTTTTTGTTTCTTTTTTATAACAAATATTTGATCTAATTCACTTTTCATTTTGAAGGATATTTATTCTGTTTTTTCCCCAACCTTTATTCCTTTCAAACATTTTTGTGAATATCTGTTCTTTATATATTCCTATTCTTCATAAAGAATAAAATGTATAGGATGAATGCATTATACTTGAGTCAAAAACTCTCAAATATTTTCTTGTATTATATTAATATGGTGTTGTGCTACAAATGACATAAGTTTTGATATGTGTATATACCCAATGAAACCATCACCACAATCAAGACAGTTATCATCACCACTCTTAAAATGTCCTTTTGTCTTTTCATGAGTTATCAAGGTAATAAAGGATTTTCTTTCTCACCTCTGCCATTCACTCATCCTCGGGCAACCATTGATATGCTTTCTACTGTGCAGCATTTTCTAGAATTTTATACAATGGAATCATAAAGTATATTTTCCTTTTTTGATAGACTTCTTCAGCATATATGTTGTGTGAATCAGTAGCTGACTTCTTTTCACTGCTGAGTAGTATTCCATTATGTGGGTCTATCGCAATTCATTGATCCACTCACCTGTAGATTCACATTTGGATTATTATTTGTTGGTTTCTTCAAAAAAGCTGCTATGAACATTTAGCACAAATTTTTGGATAGACATATACTTTAATTTCTGTTGCATATATACAAGGAGTAGAATGGGTATGTCATACAGTAGTAGGTGTGTGTTGAACTTTTTAATAAACTGCCAAACTGTGTTGTGAAGTGGTTATATCATTTTAGATTTTTCACTATATGAGATTACAGCTGTACCATATTCTCTTGAACATGTTTCATGGCTATTCTCTTTATGTAGCTATTCCAATTAAGTGCCTAGTGGTCTCATACCTTGGTTTTAATTATTTACATTCCCCTAATAATCAGTGATGCTGAGCATCTTTTATTTACTTTTTGATCATGTCCATATTTTCTATAGTAAAGTAGCTGTTAAAATCTCTTTCTCATTTTTTATCGTTTGTTTTCTTTTTGAGTCTTAGAATTTTTAAAATATATATTTTGGATACAACTCCAAATATATTTTGAATCAAGGACTTAATTACATGAGTGTTCTGCATAGATTTTTCTCCCAATCTGTGCTTTGCCTTTTTATTTTTTTTAAATGCCTGACACTTAAAAACAATTTCAATGAAGTCCAATGTACCAATTTTTTGCCTTTATGCATCATGTTTTAGTGTTATAGTTAACAAATCTTTGCATAACCCAAAGTCTTAAAGATTTTCTCTCATGTTTCTGATTACCTATTTCGCACTAATTTCCATAATGGTGTAAACACAGACACATATAGGATTGCCTGAGTCAGGCTAATGTTTTTCTCACTACCTTGAGTGAGAACCCCTGAAACTACAATTAGCATCATTCTCTACTTAGAACCTAGGATAGTCTTGGAAAATTTATTCAAAATGAGTTGCAGTTATAGCCAATACCATGCCTAACTGGATGGATATATATTCTCTCATGCTCTCTCATTTAGCTCAATGATTACAGAGAGCTAAATGAACTGGATAGTGAAATGGTTGCCATATTTTCATTACAGGAATAATCTCACTTAATCTCCTGGTACTGCCACCAGTGCACTTTAAATATTAAATTAGAATCTGAATATCTGAGAAAAAAAACAATGGAAACAGTCTTCATGTCCTTGTGTGTGGCTGGATTTTCTATAATAATTAAGGGACTTTGCATCTTCTCTTTGCTTTCTTTTTTTTTTTTTTGAGTTGGAGTCTCACTCTGTCACCCAGACTGGAGTGCAGTGGCACGCTCCCGGCCACCGCAGCCTCGACCTGCTGGGCTCTGGTGATCCTTCTGCTTCAGTCTTCCAAGTAGCTGGAACTACAGGTGCGAGCCACCACGCCCGGCTAATTTTTGATTTATTGTAGAGATGGGGTCTCCCCAAGTTGCCCAGGTGGGTCTCCAACCCGCAGGCTCAGGCAATCCACTCACCTCTGCCTCCCAAAGCGCGGGATTACAGGCTGAGCTACCGAGCCCGGCTCGCTTTGCTTTCAAAGAGAAGC
Organism: Tarsius wallacei; assembly: GCA_963574415.1. Lineage (NCBI taxonomy): Eukaryota > Metazoa > Chordata > Mammalia > Primates > Tarsiidae > Tarsius > Tarsius wallacei. The sequence continues at coordinate 21,276 of CAUYQG010072033.1, read as the reverse complement.
CAGTAAGAGAAGGCTTAAAATAGTATATTGTTAGATGATTAAAAATTTAACCTGAATCTGAAAAACTCAAAGGTAAAAATCGATGTCACCTTACAGTTTCATAATTTACCTTCATTAGCTGAACCCAGCTAGTTTCAAATGTGCCTGAATGTCATTAAGGCGAAAATAACCCAATTAAAGAGACACAACTGGATTTTATGAGTCGATTTTGTCAAATGTGAAATCTGTTCTCTCTTACGTAGAAACATGGAAATGTTAAAATTGACCTCTCTGAGGTTGGAAAAGGCAAGGGTTGGTACGATTAATAGTGCCCAAAAAACGGAGTGCCTCCCAAAACCTTGCCAGTATTCAAGACGCATGTGCAAGTCAGATGATGAAGGAAAGTCAAGGACAGGTGTAAAGTATTATTAAGATAACTGCTCACTAAAAAATACATTCTTTCATTTTATTTTTTCACTCATATGTTTATTCATTCACTCACTCAATTTTCATTGAATTAGGTTCACGGTCCTATGCTATGCTTTGGGAAAATATATGAATAATCATATATTGTTTCTGTGCTTATAGAGTAGTTTGGATATTAAAAATTACATTTCCAGCTGGGTTCAGTGACTCATGCCTATGATCCCAGTACTTTGGGAGACCAAGGTGGGAGGATTGTTTGATTCCGAGAGTTTGAGACCAACCTGGGCAACATAGCAAAACCTTATCTCTACAAAAAAATTTAAAAAATAATTAGCCACGCATGGTGGCATACCTGTAGTCTCAGTTATTTGGGAAGCTGAGGCCGGAAGATCCACTGAGCCCAGGAGTTTGAGATTGCAGTGAGTTATAATGGCAATACTGTACTCCAGCCTGGGCTACAGAGTGAGATCCCAACTGAAATATATATAGATAGATAGATAATATATACATAAAAAAAAATAAAAAATAAAGAAAAAAGAAAAAGGCAAGTGGAATTCAATAGGTAAAATCCAATATGTGGCCTTTCAAAGGAGTCAGAAGTTTCTTTTTCTTTTGATTGTGTGTGTGTGTGTGTGTGTGACAATGAGAGTTCAGAGATTTCTCAATGAAAAAAATGAGTATTTGAGGTGCAAACCTGAGTCAGAAAATAAATGAAAAATCGATCTAGAAATTGTAGGATAGGTGTCTAAAGCTATGAGAAAAAGTGTGAACAAATGGATACAGTTAAGACAGCCCAACAATTGTGTGGAAATGTCAATTAATTCAAATTTAGTTTCATTAAATACTAAGCAAAAAGACAGAACAGATGAAAAATATCTGAAAATGTCCATATATTCTATTTACATGTTCTGAGCTGCCTAATGGAATCTAAGCAAGCTAAATTGTTTTCAAAATATCCATTGTTTAAAGGGCTTGGGTGGCTTTATAAGTACGGATTGGTTACAATGCAAAAATAAAGTTTCTGCCAAGGTTAACCAATTAATACTAGGTAACACTCAGCACTGGGCCCAGAACACTTATTTGGCAACTTAATTGTCCTTAACTTTGTAATGGTTAATTTTACACGTCAACTTGACTGGGACACAGAGTGCCCAGATATTTGGTCAAACGTTATATCTGGGTGTTTCTGTGAAGGTATATTTTGGATAGAATGAGCATTTAGCTTGTTATGCTAAGTAAAGCTGATTGGTTGCCTTTCCTCATCCAGTTGACTGCAGGCCCGATCATCTCCCAAGTGAGAGACAATTCCCCTGCCCAATGGCCTATGACCGGAGACATCAGCTCTTCCTGGTTGCAGCAGCTTCTGGTCTTTGGACTTAGATTGGGACACTGGTCTGAAGATTTTGGACTTTTCAGTCTCCAGAACCACATAAGGCAATTCCTAATAAGTGTCTTTATACACACACACACACACACACAAACACACACACACACACACACACACACACACACACACACACCCAAGTGGTTTTGTTTATCTGGAGAACTCTGGCTAATACAAACCTTGTAGAATTCCCAGTTAGCATATATGGGCAAAAATAGAATCTCCATGGGCTCCTTGGTATTAAAAAAAAGTGTTTTAAACTCACTGCTATTTCCGTAATCCAGGTAAGAGCCCAACACCCACTGCCAGCAAAAGACCATTTCTCAGACTCTGACGCTACGGGCTGGCACCAGGAAACAATGGCTTTTGCAGTGCTGGGGAAGGAACCTTGTTCCAGTAGTTCGCCCTGGCCATTTCCATCCCGAGGCCATGTGGTTGGCTGTTAAAAATGTTCGCAGCACTTGCATTGGCAAATATTTTGTTTCTCCAAATCGGATCTAGAGTCATAAATACCTGTATGCAGCTCCGCTCTTAAAAATAGCTCAATAGCATCCTGCAAACAGTACATACTTCCTGTTGAACCAGATGGAGAAATCTGCAGCACATCAAGCCAAGGTGGAGAGAGCCACGGCCGTCGCTGAAACCCAGCCCCTTGTGCCAGAGGAGCTGGCAAAGGTCTGCACATAAAATGTAGTCTAGACCTGGTCAAGCCCTTAGCTCTTCCAGGAAACTGAGCTGAAGTGAGGAATTCGGGCTTTTATTTTCCCTAGTGGGAAAATACTTAGAGATCATTCATATGATACTGGATGATTATGTGTAAAAATAATGTTTTTATTTTCCTTCTTTAAACTCCTTGCATTGCTTTTCTCTTTAGAACCATCAATTCAGCTTTATTTTTCACAGTGCATTCATTCAACAGGAGTTGAGCACCACTTGCATGCCTGTGTCCTATAAGGTGCTCGTGGATAATTTCTGAGTTCACACTGATCTGCATCTTCTTTGCCATTGCCTGTCTCTGATCCTTCAAACGACAATCTTCTGGTCGCTTGACTAAACCTTACTCATCTCCTCTTCTTTTCTCTGGCTTGATGGTCTGTCCCTGTCTCCCTCTGTTGTCCAAAGGAGCTTGACATAATGTAGCAACTATTTCCTTTACATAATGATGGGCTGGGAAAGAAGGGGTGGGTTAACTTTCCTAATAGTCAGCAATTGGAAGGAGTTACCTCTACCAGTGTCAATTGGCTTTACTCCTCAATTTTGATTTTTTTTTTAAAATGTGTATGGCAACAGGAAAAGATCTGCGCCTTTACCTTTTTTTTTCCCCAAGTAAATAAATTAAGAAGACTTTTTAATAAATTCCTCATATTTTTCTCCAGTTGTCTGGCAAATCTGATGAGAACACCTATGTTAGAGAAAATTTTGTTTCTCTTGACTTTGAATCTGCAGCTAATCAGAAAGAAAGAAAGGGAGAGAATATCATTTATCTAAGCACTCATCTGACAAACATGTTTCAAGCCATAATGAACATGCTTGTCATGAATAAAATATATTTTTCATACACTCATTGCATCCCAGAGGCTGAGAAACTCAGATGATGTTAGATATAGAGAAATATTTCCAAATTAATCAGTGGTCCACACTGTTGCCAAAACTTAGCAGTAGAGTCATTTTAGGACAGGGGTTGGCAAAGTTTTTCATGAAAGGTCCAGATAGCAAATATTTTCTGCGTTTGTTGGCCATGCAGCCACTATTGCAAATGGTCAACTCAGCAGTCAGAAAAGCAAGCATAGATGATGCAAAAACAAGTAGGAGTGCCTGTGTTCTGATAAAACTTCATTTACAAAAGCAGACAGCAGGTCTGTTTTGGCCTGAGGTCTCCCGTAGAATACTTTTTTTTAGAAACGTATTTCTTAAAGGAAACGAAGTAAAAACAATGTTTTTATTTTTATAGATACCTGGAATCAATACTAAAAATGAAGATTCAGAGTTCCTGTCTTAAACCTAAGGTTTCTGAATCTCTAGCAGATAGGACCTGGAAATCTGCATATTAATAAGTATCCTGGGAGACCTCTTTGCACAAACTTGAGAACTGCGACCGCAGTTATGACAAAGCTATGAAAGTGTAGGCTAGCTTACCCACAAAACAGCAAACCTGGAAGGCAAGATGGTGTCTCAGTGGGCACTTTCATCCTTTCTGTGTCATGTTTTCATTCCAGGTGTGATGGATTGGATATGAGAACGAGTTTTCGAATCAAATAAACATGGCTTCAGATGCAGAAAATGTCACATGTTCATTGGGAGACCTTTGCTGGGGAAGCTGAAATCACACCTATGACATACTTATGATCATGGGAGGAACAGTTGAAATACTGAGTGTAAAGTGCTTAGCATTCTTCCAGTTTCACAGTCGGAGGTCACTTGGTAGTTGATGCTTTGATGTGGTCATTACCTACTCCTGGTGTGGTGGTCACTTCAAACTTATTCCATTTAGGATCCCAGCAAAAGTCAAGTATGGTGGTGAAGGAATGCTCACAGCCTCAGCCTCTGGCCCACAAACAACATGTGCACAATCAGAGCTAGCATCTTTCTCCCTTGTTCTTCAATACCAAGCGACTTGATTTCAAATTAGGTAAAAGCAGAGTAGATTCCAGGATTGTCCACCCGATTAAAGAAAGAAAGTGAAGATGAGTAGGATCATAAGTTAGGCCTCTGAAGAGTGAATGGTCTTTTCACCATTTCAGAAATTGTAAAAATTCTTTTTAATTTAAAGGGATATGAATAGAATGTCTGAATCTTAGAGAGCAATAATAACATTGATGCCTTATTATGTGGCAGATGCACTTCATGACTTGTCTTAGTCCTTATAGCACTATCAGGTAGTGTATGCTATTTATGCTGGATTGTTGGTGAGGAAAATGAAGGTCAAAGCAGCTATGGTTTTGCCAGTCTATGCGGTTGGTACTGTCAGAACTGAGATATGTACACAAACTACAAGGCTCGAACCCTCTCTTATGCCATCATTTTCAGCCCTTGCTGTCCATTAAAATCAATCCTGGAAGTTTAAAAACGACAACTCTGCTTATCCCCACGCCCCTCCAGAGATTCTGATTCACTGGGTATTGGGTGAGACTCAGGCTTTTGCATTTTCAAAAATTACCCCCTCCACCCTTACAGTCAGGGCTGAGAAGTACTATTCTTCATACTAGTTTGTTATTTAGAACTTCATGTTTTCTTCTCGTAAGTGATCCCCCTTCCTTGAACGTGTCAATATTATTAACTACAATATCTATAAACATCTCAAATGTTAAATTGAGAGCAAGCCAAATACTAGGATATTTAAAAACTTTGTCTTGACGTCAAGCACCAAAGATCAAATACACTAACCTTGTGGTTGTTAGTAAGTGTTCCCAGTGTTTGTCTAGCTCCAAAAAAATCATTGTATTTGTTTTTTTGGCATCCAAAATCAGTCAGCTCCACAAACCACGTTTGGTTCTGATCAAAGGCAATTTTAGGTCACTGGCTGATTGGGACACATCCAGCTTGTGTGCCTAGTCTGATGGTATCATCCACTCCGAAGAAGGTGCACATAAAATTAGACAGTGTTGGATGAGTTAATATGACTGAGTTCAGTGAGATCTCTAGCCCTAGTAGAATTATTTTTCCATTCTGTTTTGGTCTGCAGACTCTTCGAAAGGGCACGGGATATAAACTGGCAACCCGGGTAATTGTGGAAAGGTGAGCAGACTAGCACACTTGAACTTCTGTGAGATGCTAATGATGGGAGATAAGGCTTCACCTGCAGGTGAAGCTCTGGGAGACAGGGTTGTGGAGGAAGTGGTATGGGACTTGGAGCTAGATTCAGCTGGGTTGGTTTTCCCTTGGTATGACCTGGGGCATGTTAATCCATCTGTCAAACTCGGGAAAATAACATCTGCTCTCATTCAATAAGGGATGGTTAATATGATTATGTATATCAGGCTTCTTATTGGGTGACATGTTGATGTGACAGTTATATATTGTCCTAGTGGTTGAATTAAAATAACTGATTTTTGTTAACTATATTACCATAACACCACAATCTTGTAATATTTTTGCCAAATAGGGCGTAAAGGTTTGGACTAGTAAAAGAGCTGCACTGATAATATTTAGAGCAAATATCTTACTTAGTCTGTCACATCTTCTTGGATTGATTTAAAATCTTTGTTTTAATATGAGACTCTTGTATTTTTGAAGGGAGAATTTACACTTTCATCATTACCAGTTTCTTATAGAATTATTCTCTAGATTTGTGGAGGAAAGAATCTCTATTGTATTTTGATCGACATTTAACCTATTCTTTATTTATTACTACTCGTAACAGAAAATGTAGCTAATGTTAATAGTAGTTTCATATGTTATTGAAGACTACCCCCAAATTTAATGATGGTGCACAAACTCGATATTAATAGTTGAAGTTCTTTATCTTTTATGGATGCATATTTTAGAGTGAAATAATGTGCTCTATTTCCTCATTGGAGATGAAAACTTGGACATTCAAGGTGAATTGGGATCCTCTAAAGTCTTTGCATCTGTTTCTGTTGAAAGCAACCACACTAGCCGGGCTCGGTGGCTCAGCCTGTAATCCCTTGCTTGGGGAGTCTGAGGTGAGTGGATTGCCTGAGCCCGCGGGTTCAAGACCTGCCTGGGCAACTTGGCAAGACCTCATCTCTACAATAAATCAAAAATTAGCTGGGCATGGTAGCACATGCCTGTAGTTCCAGCTACTTGGAAGGCTGAGGCGGAAGGATCGCCGGAGCCCAGCAGGTTGAGGCTGTGGTGGCCGGGAGCGGCCACTGCACTCCAGTCTGGGCAAGAGTGAGACTCCAACTCAAAAAAAAAAAAAAAAAGAAAGCAATCACCACACTAATTCCTTCTGAGTGAGTCTGAAGGGACAATGGTGTTTCCTGGGTTATAGATTGCTTGTTTTTAACCGCTTTATTGAGGTATACTTGATACACAAAAATACATGTTTAATATATATAATTTGATGAGTTTGAACATATAGTATATACCTGTGTATCATCAAGGTATTAAACATATCCATCACCTCAACATTTTTCTTGTTTCTCCTTGCGTTTTGTATTTGTACGTGCGTGTACGTTCGGGGGGGGTATGTGTGTAAGAACACGTCACATAATATCTAACCGCTCAACAAATGTTTAAGTGCATAGTGCTATATTGTTAATTATAGGCACTATCTTGTATAGCAGATTTCTATAACTTATTCATCTTGAATAACTGGAACTTTATACGTGTTGAAAAATGAACCCCATGTCACCTTCCCCCAGCCCTTGGCAGCCACCATTCTGGTCTCTGCTACTATATGTTTGACTATTTTAGGTAAAGGAAATCTTACCATTGTTGATAATGTGAATGGACCTGCAGGACACTATGCTAAGTGAAATACCAGGTGATTCCACTTGTAGATTACTTTGGTGGGACGCTACTAAAACTCTAACGTAGAATTTGCCAACTTGGACTTAACTGACATTTTGAATCTTATGATTCTTTGTTGCAGGAAGAGAGACTGTCCTGTGCATTGTAGGATAGCAGCATCCTTGGTTTCCCCTCCGTAGATGCCAGTAGCACTCTTTCCCAGGCGTAAAAACCCAACATATCCCCAAACATTGCTAATTGTCTCTCCGGAAGCAAATTTTTCCCACTGAGAACCACTGTATAAAGGGAGGTGCACTTCTGTCCCTGGAGAAGATGTCCTTATCTGCTTTCCATGACTGTTTGGACCAGGAGAATGGTAGTCTTTTTCTCAAATAAGTTCATAATCAGGTGTGAGGGTTCAAGGAATGTTGAATAGTTCTACATGCTAATCAGAAATTAAGGGGGGAATTTAATTCAAGGTAAGAATGTGAAGTGAGAGTGGGAGTGGATGTTTTAGAAGGACGTAGGTATTATGTCTATGGAGAAGGGCAATGTGTCCACAAGAGGCAGCAGTTCTGAGAGATGATCTTCATCTGTGCTGCAAAGAGTATTAAGAGTTCATTTTCTCATCATGCGCCTCTATATTTCCATTGTGATTGATGGAGAAGCTGACATGGTACATTTAGCTGGAATAACTAGGACGCACATGTCTTGAAGGCAGGGGCTGCATCTCTCTTACTCATCGTTTCAGACCCATGGAAGAGTTCCCTTCATGAAATAGCATATGTAAATGTATGTTTAAAAATAAATAATGGATAAACCAATAAATTACCAAGGAAGTAAGCAGGTCAGGAAATCTGAGAAATGTTCTTACTCTGCTATCAACATAGTGAGCCAGTCAATTCACCTACCTGATCTGAGAAATTGGTAGTTTTGTTAGGTGATCTCAAGAGTTTCTTCCTGCTGTGAAATCTCATAACTTCTGGCAAGGTGTTGTATAATTGTTGATATTAAAATTCTTTGGTCATGAGCTATGAGAACTTGTGTGGAGGGGGCCAGGGGGTCTCCTTAGTGAGGTTCTGTTTCGTCAAGGACCATCGGAGAACTTTAGCCACAGTTACCCAAAAGAACAGCTGCTACATGTGGATATGAAATGAAGAACAGAGAAAGGCAAGCTTCCAGAGCATATGATTTTTCATTATTTATGTTCGATATTTCTTTTGGAAATAACACGGAAATAATATTGAATATCTAGTACAAAAAACTAATAACCGACAACTGAATTGTCTGGAATTAAGAGGTAATAATCATATACCAACTAAGAAAAAGCCATATTCACATCTGGATTAAACGTTAAAGTTTTTTCTTTGCAGGTATTCTGAGATTAGATAATAAATAAAATTGCAATAGATCTTTAAACGTACATGTCTTAGTTTAAAACATATCTTAGTTGTAAAAATAGATTAGTCCTAAAAGGTGTTATTTGGCCTAACACGTGAGCTGTGTGTTAATGATTTTAGAGACTCATAATATCATGACAAGAATAGTCAGATGAATAATTAATATTAGAAACTCGCCTCTTGCCCAGACTGTAAGCCAAGGAAACTACTTCCACAGGAAGCCTAATTACCATCCACATAAACTAGTCAGTAAAAGTGACCACAGTTTTACGCCACTGAAACTTGGAAAGGTAGAATGCAAGCAGATTGCAAAAAAGCTGCCCATAATCCCAGAGCAAATCCAGATGTGAAACCAATATGTTTCAAGTTGCGTACTCATGCTGATTTAGCCAAGGTTATGTAGATAATGTTAAGTGCCATTTATGGTTGAGACAGATTTGCTTGGCAATGCTAAGGGCTTTCCGTGGAAAGTTAGAGAAAGCAGAGTCCCCTGAAAGTTATCACAAATCTTACATTAAGAAAAATTTGGTTGTTGACAGGTACAGAAGATGTGGTTATTCACATTGGCTGCTAAGGGTGCATGAACAGACTCTGTGGCCAGGATTAGCTCTCTGTGTTGCTGTGTGGTGCCAGGCATATGGCGAACCAGGTGGAGCAGAAACCAAATCATGAGGGTCCACAGAAAACTACTGGGACTGCAGGAACATGAGTAAGTTCTAACAGTTTGGAGGGTGGAGAGCAAAAGAGACCAAAACTCAGCAAGGATCTAGCACCAGGCGTGGAAGTTGAAAACCAAGGACATCTAACCATGGTTCACAGCACGGGGGTGACAGTTATAAACTCAGATCATGATGAAAATTCTCTCGAAAACTAAGTACAGGTCTCCAGAAACTTCTAGACCCTAGAGTCATGGAAAAGCAAGAAAAGCCTAAGCTGGAATACAGAAAAGGGCACCTTTTACTAGGCTCCAGTGCTCTGGAGATGGCAGGGGTCAGAGACACCCTGGGAATTTACGAGGCCAGGTTGGGTAGAATCTGGTCTGGTTAGCAGGATGACCACCCCAGAAATATTCGTGGAGTTGCGAAGTTAGCAACAATAAAAGTCTGCTGAGTGTTTAATGTAAGTACCATGGTAGTTTCTGAGACAATAAAGATTAAATCAGAATTAGGTCTATTCGTGATAAGTACCTTTCATCTAGAACGAAAGGCAGAGACATAAATTTCAAATACCGAGATGCGATGGAACTTTGAAGAGGGGTTACTAAGCTGAACTGAGAACCATCGAAGAAGTCTTCATAGAGGAAGTGGCACCAGAACTGAATCGTAAAGAGGATGAATAAGAATGAAGAAGCGAGAAAGTATGCTAGCTTAAAGTGACATAAGAAAAGACAAAAATTTTTGTGGCTCAACATACAGCTGTGTATATGTGTATGTGCATGTATCTTTGTGCTGAAGGCTGGGAAGAACTCAGATTTGCTTGGTGTTTGAAATTAAGTTCAAGGCAGGAATTAGTAGAGACACGAGTGAAACGTAGATGGGAAACATACCTGGAAAGCCATTGGTATGTCATGCTAAGAAGTCTGGGTTTTATCCTGCAGAAGGTGATAGGAAAGGGTTATGCTCAAGGTCATCCTTTATATGTGACCACCGAAGAGTGTGCAAGACAGTTTTGAGGCCGACAAGACCAAAGGCAAAGAGATAATTTAGGTGACAAATGTCTAACTCAAGCTGGAGGTAAAAGAATGGAGAAGATGAAAATTAGTTATGTATTTAGGAGGTAGAATAACCAAGACTGCATTTCATGGAAAGTAGGTGATAACCAAAACTGTTTCACTGAATGTAGGCGTTGAGGATCAAGGCTGGTTTTACAAATCAGGGAACATGGGTTCCATTAACTAAAATAGAAATATAGGGAGAAGAAAGAGTCACAGCATAGGAAACAGATTAGCTGAGATTTTCGTAAAATCACCAAAGTGCGTATCAGGAAGTTAGATACAGGAGCATAAAACCCAATGTCCAATGCAAATGTGGAAAGCAGATATGGGAGTTGATGGGAACAGTGGTAGCTGTTTGGGTATAAAATATTTGGGATTTTTTTCAAACTTAAAGTTTTTGGGGGGCAAGGGAGCCTTGTAGCCTTTTTTGTCTCTCAGTTTAGGATCTTTTCTTCCCCATGTCTCTAGTGTCTAGAAGTTTCTGAAGACCTGTGCTTTGTTCTTGTTTTTACTTTTAATTTTTTTATTTTAAAGATGTGGAGTACAATTCAGGGTTAGGTATACAAATGTTCATTATGCATGTACTCTTGTTGAGGTATGCCCCTCCCTCCCCTGGCAGTTTCCCTCAACTGCCAATCCCACCCCTCCTCCCCTGGCAGTTTCCCGCTGTCAATCCTTTTCTTCTAACATTATGATAATTGTTCAAGGTCCGCTTATGAGTGAGAACACGTGATACTCAGTTCTTTGTTTCTGTGAAAGATCACTCAGTATTACAGACTCTAAGTCCATCCAGGTTGCTGTGAAGTTCGTGATTTTGTTCTTCTTTATGGCTGTGTAATATTCCATCGTGTATATGTACCACATTTTAAAAATCCAGTCCAGCTTTGATGGGCAGCATGGTTGGTTACATGTTCTTGCTATTGTGAACAATGCTGTGATAAACATACATGTGCAGGTATCTTTTTTATAGAGTGATTTCAGTTCTTCCGGGTATATTCCCAGTAGGGGGATCGCGGAGTCGTATGGGTCGATTTTTATATCTTTTAGAGATTGTCACACTGTTTTCCACAGAGGCTGTACTAGTTTACACTCCCACCAACAGTGTAGAAGTGTTCCCTTTGCATTGCATCCTCTCCAGCATCTGTTTTTTTTTGAGTTATTGATGATAGCCATTCTGGCTGGAGTTAGGTGGTGTAGTTTTAATTTGCATTTCTTTGATGACTAGTGAGGCTGAGCATTTTTTCATATATCTGTTGGCTGCTCGTATGTTTTCTTTTGAGAACTGTGTATTCATATCTTTTGTCCACATTGTAATGGGGCTGTTTGTTTTTTTTCTTTTCAGCACGTTTGAGTTCCTAGTAGATCCTAGATGTTAGGCCTTTGTCAGACATATAGTTGGCAAATATTTTTTCCCAGTCTGTGGGCTGTCTCTCTGCTCTCTTGATGGTTTCTTTGGTTTTGCAGAAGCTTGTCAGTTTGATGAGGTCCCACTTATCTATCTTATCTCTTATGGCATTGGACACTTGGGGTTTTGATCAGGAATTGGTTGCCAGTTCCAATTTCCATAAGGGTGTCTCTTGCATTTTCTAAGGTTCTTATAGCTTGAGGTTTTACGTTTAGGTCTTTGATCCATTTAGAGTTGATTTTTGTGTATGGTGATAGGTAGGGGTCATGTTTTAATCTTCTGCATGTGGTCAGCCAGTTTTCCCAGCACCATTTACTGAATAGGTTCACCTCTACCCAGTGGTTGTTGTTGGAGGCTTTGTCGAAGATGAGTTGGTTGAGAAATTGAGGTTTTGCTTCTGGAATCTCTATCCTGTTCCATTGGTCTATATGTCTGTTCTTGTACCAATACCAGGCTGTTTTGATTATTGTAGCTTTCTAATAGAGTTTATTTATTTATTTATTTATTTATTTATTTATTTATTTATTTTTTGAGTTGGAGTCTCACTCTGTCGCCCAGACTGGAGTGCAGTGGCCGCTCCCAGAGCATGGAATATTTTTCCATTTGTTTGTGCCATCTTTGATTTCTTTGAACAGTGTTTGTAGTTTTCGTTGTAAAGGTCTTTCACATCTCTGGTTAGGAAGATGCCAAGGTATTTGATTTTTTTTTCTGGCTTTTGTTGATGGGATTGTGCTTTTTATGTGAGTCTCTGTTTGTTGTTATTACCCAATATTTCATTTGTGGACATTAATAAGAGACTTTGTTACAAAGTCACTCCTCTTTGTAGTAAAGGCTACAGTTCAAGGCTGCACATCTTTAAGCGCTTAGCCATCTCTTTGAACTTCAGGTTTTAAAAAAGATCTGTAAAGATGGAATAATAATAGCAATTACTACAGGGAGGTTGTAGGAAGCACTAAATACAGTTTACAATGTGTTTGTCAATGCCAGGCACACTGTAAATGCTCAATTATTGTACTTTCATATTCCATAGTACATTCTTTTGCTAATCTCTTGTCAAGTATGTGGCCTTTGGGGTGGGTTGGAGTTTTTTGGCAGCAACCAAATCTTAACCAGAGCAATGTCTTGTGAATAAAATGGATAAACAATTTGATTGAAGTGAAACGATCTCGTTTCAAAAGTCCAGGTGTAGAAATGAAGAAAAACTTTTTTTTTTTTGTGAATGGCAAGTTACCTCTGAAGGCAATTCCAAAAGATAGTCCAAAAATCACAGAAGTAAGTATTACACTACTAAAATGGACTCCTTTAAAGTGGTAGATAACCTTGGGAACGCGAAGAAGAATAAAATGTGGCCCTACAGGCTGGGCTCGGTGGCTCAGCCTGTAATCCCGTGATTTGGGAGGCCGAGGTGAGTGGATTGCCTGAGCAACGGGTTCGAGACCCGCCTGGGCAACTTGGTGAGACCTCATCTCTACAATAAATAAAAAAAGTAGCCGGGTGTGGTAGCGCGCGCCTGTAGTTCCAGTTACTTGGAAGGCTGAGGTGGAAGGATCCCCGGAACCCAGCAGGTCGAGGCTGCGGTGGCAGGGAGCGGCCACTGCACTCCAGTCTGGGCGACGGAGTGAGACTGCAACTAAAAAAATAAATAAATAAATAAAAATAAATGTGGCCATACATGAATCCACACGTAAAATATATTTGAGCAGCCACTGTATGCCAGGTAGTGTGGTACAGTCTCTGTCCTTATGATCTGGTGGGAGAGAGAGGCTTCAAACTCTTAAAAATTGTGTGAGCCAAATCGTGCCGTGATAGCCTATGTTGTGGGTGGTTAATCTAGACAGTGATGTCAGTGTGTATGTGTGTGTTCGTGTTGATCAGAGTTTGATTAGAGAGGATTACCTTGACTCTAGTGTGAAGAATGAATGGCAGCTGTGGAAGATGGTTAGAGAGGTATGGGTTATAATAGGTAAGAGGCTACAGTGGGGATTCCAGAGGCATTTGGGCAGCAATTTTAAGGATTTTGTGCTGAATTGGATTTGGAGGTGAAGGAGAGGAGAGACATCGATGATGGCGCCTCCTTTCTGGCATTTGTGGCTGGCTCCTTGGGATTTTGGAGATGGGGAACATGAGAAGAGAATCAGCTTCTTGAAATTTGTGAGGAACTAGGGGTGATTCATTCTAAAAGCACATTCTAATGGCATATATGCTAAGTAGAAGTGCAAGTAATGTGCTGTGGGAAAAGTACATTTTGAGTGAATGTTTAAGGAAGAGTGGCATTTCGATAAAAAATGGTTTTCAAAAGATGGAACCTTTGGTAGCTTTCTATTGAAAAAAAAATACTCCCTCAAACAAAACAAAAAATATTTTGCTTATCAACTGCCTGTGCTACCTGGGAAACTACCCAGGAGAGTATTTGGGAAGTGAATTCCCAAGTGAGAGACAAGGACCAAGAGAGAGGCTGGTGCTTTTGGGAGACTAAGTAATCCAAAATTAATGGTATGAGCAATCTATTTTTAAAAAGTTTATTGGTACACCTCATGAATTGAAAATTATTTAATGTACTGTTGTTAAGTAGGTTTTTCAAAAATAGCAATTTAGCAAAATATTATTATTATTATTATTATTTGTTTTTTTTTTTGTTTTTTTTTTTTTTGAGTTGGAGTCTCACTCTGTCACCCAGACTGGAGTGCAGTGGCCGCTCCCGGCCACCGCAGCCTCGACCTGCTGGGCTCCGGTGATCCTTCCACCTCAGCCTTCCAAGTAGCTGGAACTACAGGCGCGCACTACCACGCCTGGCTAATTTTTTGATTTTATTGTAGAGATGAGGTCTTGCTTGCCCAGGCGGGTCTCAAACCCGCGGGCTCAGGCAATCCACTCACCTCAGCCTCCCAAAGGCGCGGGATTACAGGCTGAGCCACCGAGCTCGGCTGCTTTTTGACTTTTTAATGATAATATTTCTCTTCAACATATTGTTTTCATTTTCCTTGGACCATATTGTTTTCATTTTCCTTGTACCACTTCACTGTAGATTTGATTTATATTTACCCGATGATTAGTGAAGCTGAGTATTTTTCTATATGTTTGTTGGCTACTTTTATGTCTTTCTTTGGGAAACGTCTGTTCACATCCTTTGCCACTTTTTTCCTTTGCCTACTTTTTAATGGGGTTGTTTTGGTTTTTAGGGGTTTTGCTGGATGCGTAACTTCCAAATATTTCTTCCCATTTTGTGGGTTGTGTCTTTATTCTCTTGGTGGCTTCTTTTGCTTTGCAGAACTTTTTAGTCTGTTAAGGTACCAGCTCTCAATCTTAGCTATTGCTGCATATGCTTTTCAAGACTTGGTCATGAATTCATTGCCTACTCTGATGTTCAGGAGTGTGTTCCCTAAGTTTTCTCTTAAATATCTTATAGTTTGGGGTTTCACATTTATGTCCTTGATCCATTTTGATTAATTTTTGTCTATGGTGATACGTAGGGGGTCCTGTTTCATTCTTCTGCATGTGGCTGCCAGTTTTCCCGGCACCATTTGCTAAATATGGTTTTCTTTCCCCAATGTTTGTTTTCATTGGCTTTGTTGAAGATGTGTTGGTTGAATTTTCATTGTTTTATTTCTGAATTCTGTGTCCTTTTCCATAATCCTATGCGTCTATTCCTGTATTGGTACCATGCTTTCTTACTTACTGTAGCCTTGTAGTAAAGTTTGGAAGTCTGGAAGTGTGATGCTTACAACTTTGTTCTATCTACTGAGTACTGCTTTAGGTATTTGGACTCTTCTTTTACTTTCATATGAATCTATGTATTGTCTTTTCTAGGTCTGTGAAAAGTGATACTGGCAATATGATAGGAATTAATGTAATAGGAATTGCATTGAATCTGTATGCTATCAGAAATAAAATCTTGATTGCCTTCTAAAATATTTGACTTGATTTTTTATGTATACTTTTACTCTTTGACAGAGTTACTGCGGAAACCTCCTCTACTAAGTGCTTTGCCAGTGATGAAAGTATCAGGTGAGTTGACTTGACTGATCTGAGTGGTGAAAGGTATTGGGAGCACTGATGTCTAAAATTTGATAAATTCAGTGTCTTAGAATTTTTCCTGGGAGAAGTGTTTTCTGGACACTGATTCTAAAATTATTTCTAAAAACTAAGTCTTCCAGTGACCTAAGTCATGTTTACCACGTCTTCTAAATTCAAAGAATTTTGCTATTCAAAGGAATTGGGCAAATCATTGTTGTATGTGGTGAATCTATAATGATACGTTAAAGCATTTGGTGGTGTTTCCAGTAAAGTAGAGCAAGTCTCCAGACTCAATGAAGTATCTCACTTCATATGAGTAAGTCACTTTGGAAAGTGGAGTGAGGGGGCCATTGATGGCTCTCATCTTTATCCTTGTGAAGACAGGTCTTGCACTGAGGCCAGAAGAATAAAGGAAAATGACAGAAAGGTTTCATAATGTATGTGCAGGAGGGTATACAAGAGGGACTCTGTCGAATTTGCAGACAAGTGTCATATTGGAAATTATATATCCATCTATTTAGAAATAAGTGTTCTTCTAGCTTGAATGTGTGAAAAATATTCTCAGAAGAAAGTAACATTTATTAAAAGTTTATTTTTTAACCGAGGATTGTAGGACATTACTTATTCCTCCCTTGTGGTTCTTACTTGTGTTTTCTGGACATTGCTTGGTTCCCATTTTTGGGAAATTTCTGTATGAGCAGAAGAGACTTATAGAAAAAGCAATGTATTTTGCTGACTAAAGGCCTCCTTGTGCTTGTTAGGCATTTATTAGTTGTGATTTGTTTCTCAGTAATCTCACTTAGAGCATTTCCTGTCACACTGTTCTGAAGGCATTTTACCATGTACTCACTAGTGAAACAATATATTTATTAAAAATTACTTGTGTCTGCACTATAGAAATATTCAAGGAACTTCTCTTGTGCTTCTGTCTTGCCCAGTTACATAACTGTTCACCAGTTGTGCCAATGTAGGAGAGAGAGAGTATTGCCAAAGAGTAAATTAATTGGTCACCGTTGGCAGTTTGTTTGTGTCTAAACAAAGATTACATAGGAAAGAATAGGGACAACAAAATGAATGCAAGTAGTTCTTCAAATTACCCCAATTTTTATTTTTAGAACTTTGTCTACCATGAGTAATTGATACAGTCTACTCTTCCACTTATTTAAACTATGTATCTGCATATTAACTACACTATTTTTGCATGGGGATACCAAGTCTGGGGCAAAATTTGGGTAAATTGAGCAAAGCAAGCATTTTCTTTTTCTTATCCCACTCCAAACACAATAATGAAGTTTTTGGAGGCAAATGCAGTAGTCCCTGTGAAAACCACTGCTGTTTCTTACCAGGAAATGGTCTTGCATTTGAAGTAAAAGCAGTAAGCAATGCATGACTTTGACATCTTACATTCACTTGAAACTCTGCTAGTCGCTAAACCTCTTTAAGTTTTAGATTATTCATCTGTAAACTAGTGATAATAATGCTATTTGAGGTATCTACTGGGTGTTGTTTAAGAAATTCATAACAAAAGTACAATAATATGTGTGAAAGTGCTTTGAGAATGCTAAAGCACACTATAATTTTTTTGCTAAAAATGCAAAATAACAAATCAGAAATTTATCAATTACAAACTACATTTGTTCACTTTAGATTGCAGTGTTTATCTTTCTCATTTGATTGAAAAGTATCTCTTTTAGACTGTATAACTTCCATAGCATATGTAGTACAAGTAATTTTCCCCAGGTATCTTGCTTTACATCACTAGAACTTGGTCAATTTTATGAAGTCAAATATAATTAGTAGTTTTTAATGTAATTAATGTTTTTTGTATTATATCCAGAAAGTTTCTTCTTATCCCAGCATTTAAATATATTTGCCAAGATTTCTTCTCTTGTATTAAAATGTATTTCTTTAGATTAAAAAAAAAAGCACAATAAGGGCCCATGTTGTTTTCATATTCTCTATGGATATTTCTGCAAACACGTTTCATTCTATTCACTTTAGAAAAAGCTGACTTAAGGATACCTTTAAAATAACCCTGCAAGGACTCTGCAAGAACAAATGATGATGTGTTTGTGACATCTTGTCGAAGGCATTTCCTGTGTTGTTTATTTATTCATCACTTGAAAGTTTCAAGTTTGCTATGTGTGATGTGCAAAAGTTTATTTCAACAAGTTTCAGTGCAAAAATGTTGATACCATATATTTAGTATTGTATATAGTGTTGCATTATAATCATGGAAGTACAGATTTCTCTTTGATATATTGATTTTATTTTTTTTTAGTTATACTCAGTAGTGGGATTCCTGGATTAGATGATGGTCTATTTTTAATTTCTTGATAAACTCTTGTATTGTTTCCATAATGGCTGTATAATTCACATTCCAATTAAGAGTGTATAAGTGTTTTTTCTTCTTCATGTCCTTGCCAATGTGTATTTTCTTTTGTCTTTTTGATAATATTCATTCTAAATGGAGGGCAAATGTTAGTTTGGTTTTGATTGGCATTTAATTGATCATTAGTTATTTTAATCTATTTTTTATTTGCCTATTGGCCTTTTATACATTTTCTTTAAGAGGATATCTATTCAGGTATTTTGCTTATTTTTTAGTCTGATTATTTGGCATTAAGTTTTTAGGTTTCTTTTTTTTTTTTTTTTTTTTGAGTTGGAGTCTCACTCCATAGCCCAGACTAGAGTGCAGTGGCCGCTCCCGGCCACCACAGCCTCAACCTGCTGGGCTCCGTGATCCTTCTGCCTCAGCCTTCCAAGTAGCTGGAACTACACGCATGCGATACCACTCCTGGCTTATTTTTTGATTTATTGTAGAGATGAGGTCTCACTAAGTTGTCCAGGCGGGTCTCAAACACGCGGGCTCAGGCAATCCACTCACCTCAGCCTCCCAAGGCGCGGGATTACAGGCCACCGAGCCCGGCTAGGTTTCTTATATATTATGTACATTACCACCTTGTCAGATGTATAATATGCACATATATTCTGTCTCTTTCCTCTAGTAATTTTTTGCTGGGCAAAGTGTTTTCATTTAGTGTAATTCCATTTGGCTATTTTTGCTTTCGTTTCCTGTGCTTTTGAGGTTTTATTTTAAACATTGTTGTCCAGCCCAATATCATGAAGCATTTTCCTCAAGTTTTCTTCTAGTGGTTTCATAGTTTTAGATTTTACATTTAATTATTTAAGCCAAATTGACTTGATTTTTACATATGATGAGAGATATGAAGTTCATGCCATCCTTCTGCTTGTAGATATCCAACTTACTCCACCACATTTATTGAAGACACCCTCTCTTCCTCATTTGTGTCATTGGCACCTTAGTAGAAAATCAGTTGGTTTAGTAGGAAATCACTTTGCTGTAAGAGCATGGATGTACTTCTGGGTTTCTATTCTCTTTCATTGCTCTTAGTGTTTGTTTTTGTTGGTCTGTTTGTTTTTGCCAGTACCATGATGTTTTGAGTACCATGGATTTGTAATACATTGTAAAATCAGATGATACGATGACTCCAGCTTTGATCTTTTTTTTTTTGAGTTGGAGTCTCACTCTGTCGTACAGGCTCTAGTGCAGTGGCACACTCACAGTCACCCCAGCATCGATCTGCTAGGCTCTGGCGATCCTTCCACCTCAGCTTTCCAAGAAGCTGGAATTACAGGCACATGCTACCATGCCCAGCTTATTTATTTATTTATTTATTTATTTATTTATTTATTTCTTGTTGGACGATAGTTGCTCAGTTGCCCAGGGTGGTCTTGAACCCACAGGCTTAGGCAATCCACTTGCCTTGGCCTCGCAAAGTGCTGGGATTACAGGCTGAGCCACCAAGCCCAGCCTAGCTTTAATCCTTTATTTCAGGGTTGCCTCGATTATTCAGGGTCTTTAAAATATGAATTTTAGATTTTTTTATTTCTTTGAAGAATGTCATTGTTATTTTGAAAGAAATTGTATTGAATGTGTAGATCACTATAGATAGTAGGGATTTTAATACCATTAGTTCTTTTAGCTAATGAGTATATTACCCTAATTCTACCCTTACTACACCTTTCTACTGAGGTGAACAATAAGGATCCTAAAACAACTCCTCAGAAAGCTGAGAACACAACTTGAAAGTATTGTTCCCACCTACCACTCAGTACTGCCTCTGGCAGCTCTTCTCCTCAGAGTGACCATCAGTTAAGGCACAGATCTCATTTCTCTACTGGCTCCCAGTGAACATCATTGTTGTTATTTCTTGGGATCTGTTCTTCTGCTCAACTTCTGAAGTTTTGGAGTAATAATGAAGCTTGCAGTACTATCTGTCCATTGAAGGTATCCATGGTCTCTTAAGGCATCATAGGATTGTATTGAAATGATGAGAATATTTTGTATTTGGCTTTAAAATATATTTTCACAATCTAATTTTTATGGCATAACATTTGGTGAAAAGGGAAATTATTCAAAAAACCAATATTTGTGAAATGATGAATGTTCAGAATGAGTTTATGAAGGTAACGGATGAGAAGTGTGTTTTGCATGTGTCTTAATTTGCAGATGAAGAAGTTAAGATGTAGTGAGATTAAGTCATCCAAGTCATCAGTGTGGATAGTGGGAAGTCTTGATTTTTGTATAACATAGCCAGTTAACTTTTTAAAAATGAATTCACTTGAAAAGAAAAAAAAAACATTGATCTGAACATAGAATCTGGTTTCAGGTCACAGATTATTTCAAATGTAATTTAGGCTATCCTTGACTTACCTACTTGTTTTTATTATGTCAAATACAACCTGGAACTGGCCATGAATATTGAAACTTTCATTGTTCCATTTTGTTTTTGGTATACTTTCAGAAGGTATTATCTATTATTAGGTTTGTCTCAGGTCTCTTCCATTCCACCACTGATTCCAGAGTGACCTTAATGTAAGCAAAGTAAGGAAGGAGGTATAATCATATAATCATGAGGAAGAATGCTATATTTGCCTATCTTATTTCCTTTCCAGTGTGTACACACACACACACACACACACACACACACACGCGCGCGCGCGCACGCACACACCACTTCAGTAGTTATTTCAGAAGTTCCAGTGCTCTGGTTCCTATCATAACACCTCTGATTTTACTTTCTGTGTCCTGAAATGCCATAATAAATAAAATCATGATTGTTTTTCAAAATTTATAACTTGAGTTTTTGGTATATACTTTTTACTCTTCGACAGTGTTACTTATGAGACACCTTCTGCAGAGAGCTCGGCCAGTGATGACATCAGGTGAGCTGACTTAAACCCATCTGAGTGGTGAAAGACTTTCGGAGCTTCCATGACAAAGCCAGTTTTCCTGATGAGACTATAAGCATCTTTTGGTAACTTATTGGTTTTACATCAAACTGGAACAGGAGAAGTCAGGTCATAAGAGGGTCACTTCTTACTCATAGATTATAATTTTTAATAACTGACAGTCAAAACCCATAGAGAGCTACCAGAATGACAATGGATGATACTCTATGAAGTGTGATACAAGAAAGGAGAGAGTTCCATCTAGATCAAGGTTTGTAGCACT
>CAUYQG010072032.1:0-22712 GCA_963574415.1 Tarsius wallacei | reverse complement strand
TTGCCTGAGCCTGCAGGTTCGAGACCCGCTTGGGCAACTTGGCGAGACCTCATCTCTACAATAAATCAAAAATTAGCCGGGCATGGTAGTGCGCGCTTGTAGTTCCAGCAACTCGGAAGGCTGAGGCGGAAGGATCACCGGAGCCCAGCAGGTCAAGGCTGCAGTGACCAGGAGCGGCCACTACACTCCAGTCTAGGTGACAGAGTGAGACTCCAACTCAAAAAAAAAAAAAAAAAAAGAATGAATGACCTTTGGCGTTTTATATGTGGGTCTGATAGCACATCGATGCCTCACTTCTTCTGGCTGGCCATTCTTACCTGCGTCACCTAGGTCTTCATAGATAGCTTGCCTGTGCACTTTCAGTCACTGCTTCTCCATCCATTCTTATCACAATGTACAGATGTGCAAAATAACCTGTCTGCCCTAGAGTATGCAAGATTCCTTACTCTTTCTCATCTTCCGTGTTCTCCAACCACTTCTCAATCTCTTTGTTCTTCTCTTCTACGCGGAAGGAGTAGACCTGGCTTGGCTGCATTCTTGCCTCCTCTTCGTCCCTAAGGCTGAGTGCAGCATCTAACTTTGTGTGACTCCTGCAGCATTTGGCAGGGTTATTTTTAATCTCAGACACTTTGCTTAGTTATTACTCAGTCAACCACGTGCGTGTCTCCTCTTTCTCTTTTCTTTGACGTTCTCTCTTTGTCCTCTTCCTCTTTTGTACTCTCTCTGCTCTTTCATTAGATCTTACTCTTCAGTTATCACCTTGATTCCCTGGAGCTGAGCACTGGCCTTGATGTGTCTCCAAATCGTTAGAGCTTCCTTCCAAAATCCAATGGAAGTTCTCCCCTTGATGACCGCTTATCACATAAGCACACTGCATGCAAAACTGAATTTGTTTCACACTGTCTCCCAACTTCCTTCTCCCTCTGACCTTTATCTTCATGGGCCCTCCATCTTCAGACAATCACAGAGGGATCCCCGGGTCCTTCCTGCCCCTCCTCTGTCTCTACGTCTCGCCAAGTCTCCTCCCTCGTGCATGCAGTCCATCCCTCTGGGCCTGGAACAGAGCTGCGCTTCTGAACATGTCGCAGGTCTCCATCCTCCCCCTCTGGTTGCGCCTCCACACCGCTGCCAAATTGATTCTACAGCTGGGCTTTGCCCCATCAGGACCTGCCTGGGGACCTCCCCTTCTCCCCATTACTAGCAAGGTTGCTGGGCTGCCTTCCAGATGACTTCCCTCTACCCTAAACAGCCCTGTGATATCTGCAACCACCTTCATAGCCCATGCCCTGCTGTCTCCTCTCAGCTCTGCGGCATGTGATGAGCAGATGTTAGATCCACACGAAGGGTTGCTATCTGTCTTGCGGGAAGGTTCGGGAAGCATGGAGGGCTGCTGGGGGCCAAATCATGCAAAAACTTCTAAGCCAGATTTAAAAGTTTTCTCCCTTACCCGTGTGCCGTGGGTTTATTTTCACCTTCTGTGGCAGTTGACCAGCAATATTATGAGAAATTCAGATGACATCTGAATTTCAGTCATTCTCTGTCTCCGTTTTCCAAGCTTTGAGATGGGGCAAAGTGGCTAAATCTCTAATGTGAGGTACGTCATCACAGACTGTGAGAAATGTAGTCATAGCTTTTCCGGAGTCTCTGGAGAGGAAACAGGCAGAAGAACATTGCTGGCTTCTCGGCCCACTCTGCCATCTTGTGCAGCAGACCATGTGATTGTCATGGCCATGGCAGCCACCACAGAAACAAAAGTAAGACCCCTCAGGCCGTCCCCTGCATCCTCTGGACGTGGTCTATTGGTCTGCACAGGCTCGTCAGCCTGAGTAGCATCTTGTTATGAAAACAAATGTCTTGCTTTCTGTTTTGACATCAGCCATTCTTTGTCTCCCTGAGGAACACTGTCCTTCCACGGAACCACAGGCCAGCAAGAACTCCATCACCTTCTTCCAGTGCTGGAAGCTTTCATGGACCCCTAGTTGCCTCCACCTGCCCTCCTGGGGTCTCCCCTGGCTCCCTTGGGCCTCAGAGGATGTTTCTGCAGAGGCTGGCCCCTTAATGCTAGCTGTGCGGCCTGCAGGCACCTAGGCCTTTGCTCAGTATTTGAGTTGGAAGCTGATATTTTGAAAATGTGCTGAAAAAGTGTAAGTTTGTGCTGATTTTCAGGCCAAGTGGTGCTGTTCTTATTAACACAGAATTAGTGACTCTGATGGAGAGGACCTAGAAGAAAGGGAGCTATGTGATATTTATGATTTTATCATTCATCATGGCAGTTTAAAGGATATTTTAGAAAAACAGGAGAGATGTCTTCCTCTGGAGGTGATCAGAGAATACTCCAACACTGTATCAGCCCTTTCCTTCATTTATGTGTAGGTGACTGAGCCCTGATTGTTTGGAGGATACTGGGAGAGGGAGACACCGTGACTTAGTGCAGTCCTGTGCTGCCCGCATCCTGCTGCCTGGCTCCGAGGCAAACATTCTGGTAAAGTTGTTGATTAAAGGAAGTGACTGAGGAGGGAGGCAGACAGCGGGGCTCACACCCCCAGGACCTGCAGGAGCATGCCCAATGCCTTGCTGCGCTTCAGGATCCCCCAGCCATACAGAGTCTGAGATTCCAGGCCTGTCGAATTAGGCAGCTCTGCTTGTCCTATACCACCTGCCTGATGTGGCCTGGGGCCCGTGCCGCCCAAGGCAGTTTGGAAACTTAGGACCAGAGAGGGAGGACCAGGAGATTTGAGAGTCTGCAGCAAGTTGTTCCTAAGGAAGGGTGGATAGGCCCCGGGACAGGCAAAGGATAGAATGGACAGGCCCTGGGGTGGACGAGCGGCAGGGCAGGGCGCTGGGCTCTTGCTGACCGAGCACTCGCAGAACCCTGGCAGCAGCTGTGCGTGGAAGGCCGGATGTCATTCTCAGTATCTGCTGCCTCCACGGCACCCTGAAGCTGTGTTTGTTTCTAGCTTTTTGCACTGATGTGGGTTGTTCATTATTTTGTACAAAAGCTGAATGTAGGAAAAGTAATTCTCTCTTCATTGAGGGCGCTCATTGATGGAACTTCTGTTTAAATTCCTATTAAAATCATTTTCTACAATTTCAGTGATTTCCGTTTAAAATCAGTATTCAGGTGGCAGGGGTACTTATCTAAACCAGTTACTTTAGAAGAATATCTTCCTTTCTTTGGAATTCCAAACTCCATTCAGCAAACTGTTAACTTCAGATTCAAGGTCTTGGTATTATCAGTCTTCGCTCTGTATCTCAGAATCAGGCTGGCCCCGTCTGTCCTCAGGGCCAGGAAGTGTTTAGAATCCAGAATTGCCTTGAGGAACAGGAAACAGGAGAAAATACATTCCACCTTGGCTCCCCTTCCGTGAGCCTGTGTGTTTGTTCCTGGGCTTGCCAACACCACTTTCTGAAATGCTGAAAGAGCCTGTTTAGTCCCATGGGGGACATGGAAAATCCAGAGTGAACCCTTGAAGGTGGGGTCTACAAAGATTAAATCCAATGACACGTGATCCATAACAGGGTACAGACATTTTCAAAAGCATCTGCTGAGCCCAGGGTTGATAAAGGAAATGCAGAAGATACATTTTTAATGGCAGTAGCTTATTCCTTTTCTTGGTATAGTAACAAGCTAATTATTGAAAATATAACTGGTAGAAGGATGCACTACCAGAGAGTGCTAGGTTGAAATGTACCCGCAGTCCAGCCCCATCCTGCCTGTCTTCTCTCTTCATTCTGGAGATGCAAAAGGAAGCACCCAGCATTGGCACCTTCTTTCTAGGACAGGCTGTGTCCTCCCTTACCTGACTCAAGTCCCCTGTGCAGTTGGCTTTATGGGACAGTGCTGTATAGTGGCATTGGCTCAAGCTCAGAAGGGCCTACCCTAGTTTGAGGCTCTGCTGTCAATGTTCTGGAGGTTCTTAGCCATTTTCTAACCATGGCCTGGCATTTTCCAGCATACTCTGTGCTGACATGTGTCCTGGTGGCCACGTCGCCATTTGGACTGGCCCGGCCCCTTGAGACATGCCACAGCCTTTGACATCAGTGACCCAAGGCTGGCTTTCCCGTGAGTGCTTGGGGTTTCCCCTTCTTCTGCAAAGGATGTGGGGGGTAAGCGAGCAGGTGCTTGAGGGCTCTGGATCTGGAGGCTCGCTGCAGGAGGAGGGGCCTGTGACTGGCTCTGACTCATCCACAGGTAGTTCCACTTTGGAGGAGCCAAGTGCCTCTCTGGGGATGGTGCCTTGGATGCCAGAGATGCTGACTGGGCCTTATAATTACAGTCACACTGACTCACACTGACGTTTCAGGTTTTATTCTGCAGAAGCATGAGGACAGAGTGGAATCTAAGGTCCTGGAGTGGACTGAAAGCCTCGATGTGGTTCTTGTGGCATCATGGAAGGAACGAAGGTCCTTCTGTGAAGAGTAGGCTTCAGCCACAGAGACAGATTCATGGAGGATAGGAACCTGGGCCAGGGGCACATGACAGGGTCCAGACATACCAGCTGATTTTAAGGAATTGGCTCACAGGATTGGGGTGCTGGCAAGTCTGAGATCTGCAGGGCAGCCATTGACCAAGAAGAGTCAATGTTGTAGCTGGAGTCTGGAAGTAGAAGAACCATTTCCTCTTCGGAGACTCAATCTTTTCTCTTAAGGACTTCAGTGGATTAGACGAGGCCCATAGTACGAAGGGCAGCCTCGTTTACTCAAAGTCCACCAATGTAAACATTAATCTCACTTCTAAAATACTTCTTATCAACATCTAGACAGGTGTTTGACCAACTGGGCATTGTGGCCTGGTCACGTGACCCATAACATTAACCACCCAAGCAGACCCTGCTGCCATTGGCTTTTGAAGCATTCATGCCTGAATCGAGGGTTTGGACCCAGGGGTCTCAAAGGCCAATGATGTCTGTGTTCACTGCCTTACATGAGTCACTAGAGGCTCAACAAGAATCCAAGGAAGGAGCTGAAGTCCACACCTTTCCCTCCTCAGGGCCTGTGGACCGATCTTACCACTGTGGACAGTGTATCCTCTGAACCCAGAGTCTGATCTTGGGAGGGAGCCCGTGAGGGACAGGGGACTGGCTTCCCGTGGCCAAGACGCCAAGGCAGGAGACACTCAGCAGAGTCTGGGAGGGCAAACACTTCCAACACGATTAAAGCGTTCAGCAACTGGAGGCTGAGTAATTCCGAGCATTTTAACTTTAATTGCACTCTAAGAATGATTTCTTCCCAATCCACTAACGGAGTTAGAAAGTTGTAAGGTGGGTTCACAGAGAATTGCAGGGATGGAGAATCGAGTGTTTATGGTAAAGCTAAAGGCTTCCAGTCGGTACAGAGAATGAATAATTAATTTTGTTTTTCTGGGAAAAGAAAAAAAAAAAAGAACAAAAACCCACCATCAAGGTTTCCTCTGTTTTCTGCTGAGGCTTAAATTTTTTAGTCTTTGACAACCTATTGTATCTTCCAATGTGTCCTGTTTCTATGGTGACACTGATGCTCTGCCACTGGATCTTGGGTGCTTCTCAGTAGAAGGCTCCTTGTGGGACTTTTTTTTTGACACAAGGTCTTACTCTGTAAAGTACAGTGGTATTATCCTGGCTCATTTCAGCCTCTACCTCTGGGACCCAAGTGGTCCTCCCATCTCAACCTCCCAAGTAGCTAAGTCTACAGGCATGTGCCCCTATGTCCTGGGCATAGCCCCTACGCCACAGCTAATTCTTTAATTTTTTTTTTTGTAGAGTCAGAGTCTCCATGCTGCCCAGGCTGGTCTCAAACTCCTAGACTCAAGCAGTCCTCCCTCCTTGGCCTCCCAAAGCACTGGGATTTACAGGCACGAGCCACTGTGCTTGGCCTCTGTTAGGGGTTTATCCAAAACCTTCAAAGCACATACTGTCTGTGTGTCTTTTGAGTGCTTTGTGGGCACTGGCATACGGAGTTTGCCTCTCCTTCCCTGGACCATGCTGCCAGGCTCCGTCTCAGCATGGCCATGGGGTCCAACATGGCACACGTGCTTTAGGGTGTTAGAACATCATAACATTACACCGGGGATTATCTGGCCAAACTTCCTAACCCTGCGGGCAGGTGTTTCCTTTGGGTTTGTTTTGTTGTTGTTTTGTCGGGGGTTGTGTTGGAGCCCACACAAGGAGACACAGAGGAATAGATTTGTTTTCCGGGCAACACTGCCAAGCCTGCAGGTGGTCCTCTCCAGTGTGGACCTCTCCCTGCAGTGGGCCTGAGATAACCTGGCCTTCCTTAAGGAGGGTAGATAAAGCTCCTGGGGTGCTCCTTTGCTTGACTTTTTAAAAATGATAGACAGGAGTGGAGGCCATCAATATTGTGTCAGGACAAAATTTAGGAAGGAGCACAGAGGTTGGCTTAGCTTCAAGAGCCCCAGGGTTGGGGGAAACCCACTCCCTTCCTTCCCTCCTGCCCTGCCCATCTGCAAGGACTGCCCACCGCGAGGCTGCTCTCTGACCAACTGGTCCCTAACCTTCCATTTCCCAGCAGACCTCGAGTTCTCCCTTGTCCCAGTTGGTCCTCGTGGAGGCAGGTCTTTTCCAGGGTTTCCATGAGGGCTGCTCTTGGGGGTCTTGGTCTTCCCGGACTGAGCACAGAGGCTGTCGGATCAAACAACACTTTGGAGTTAACTTCCTGGTGAGTTTACTTCTGTGTATCTCCTGGCTTTTTGTTTGTTTGTTTTTTGTTGTTTGTTTGTTTGAGTCAGAGTTTCACTTTGTCACCTAGGCTGGAGTGCAGTGGCATGCTCACAGCCACTGCCGCCTCTACCTGCTGGACTCAGGTGAGCCTTCCACCTCAGCCTTCCAAGTAGTTGTAACTACAGACACATGCCACCATGCCTGGCTAAGTTTCTGATTTATTGTAGAGATGAGATCTCACAAAGTTGCCCAGGCTGGTCTTGAACCCGTGGGCTCAGGCAGTCCTCTCACCTTGTCCTCCAAAAGTGCTGGGATTACAGACGTGAGCCACTGTGCCCGGTCACTTTTGTTTCAATCATGGGTTAGTCGTGGGATGACAGTACCTACCTGTCAGGACTGCTGTGAAGCTTGGAGATATTCCCCATGAGCCACCTGACATGGTTGCTAGGCACAGAACCACACACTATAAAGAGTAACAAAGACCTAGTGTTAAGGTCAACTGTCAAGTCTCAGGACAAAGTAGTCTTGTGCTAAAGAAGATAATTCTAATGAGGCTATACACTTAAATGCCTTTTTCCTTTTTAAGTATTAAAAACCTGTTATAATTCTAGAATGCAAAGTAAGTGGTAATGAAACAATTACATACATTAATAAGAACTAATTATTTTTTAAAATGTGGATCAAACATGAGAGGTCTAAGAAATATTTGTTGAATGAACACAAACTTGCCTTTTCCCACAGTCTGCTCCAGCTTAATTTGACACCAAGAATATCTAGCAATTTTAGAAAACTGCATCTTCTGAAAAAAATTAATTTTTTTTAGCAGTCAAGATCTAGATGTCAAATGCAGATAACATTCAGTGTAAACATTTTTCAAAAATATTGGCTTGTTTAGAAATGATGTTGCCCTAAATTATTTTTTCTGCATATATCACACGAATATGTGAGAAGTGTTTGGGTGTGTTTGGGTTATGGTTGGAGCTGTTTTTGTATTCTGTATGATGGCTGCCTTTCCTCGGTTGCTGCTAAGCCAGGACTGTCGATTGTGTCCAAATCAGAAGAAACACCTGGGCCGCTTATTAAAACCAGAGCCAAGCCCCGACTCCAGCCTCTTCCATGGGTGCAAATATGGTAGGTTTGTGTGGTTCACAACTCCATGTTGAAGGACATCCTGGGACATGCTTGTTCTCGGGTGCATCAGAGAGGACATGAGGTGGAGAAGGAACACCACCCGCTGTGTCCTGGAGAAGACCCCTTCAGGTGATTGCAGACTTGCTCTCCCTGTGCTGGGAGACTTGAACTGGGAGCCTGGGGGTGGGTTTGCTGCTGTGTGGTCTCTGTCACTGACGGAATGTGCTTAGGGGTCTGTATTAACTTGCCACACAGCCTTCCTCATTTGTGCCTCTTCTTACGGTTTTGATGGGTTTTGATCTGAAGAGAGTTGTGCTCACTCTGGATGTAGCTCTGGGTCTTTTAAACCCACACACATTGGTGGCTCCTTTTGGTGCCCGCCCTTCCCCAGGAGCAGGAGCACCCAGTGGACGTGCTGGCCTTGCAGTCAGCTGGACACCAGGTTTTATGCATGGGCATCACAGAAACTCCTCCACACACCAGTTTGTTTCCAAATATATTTGGAAACTAAAGTGGTTATGAATCACTTTAGATGTGAAAAAACAAATATGATGCCAAACAGGAGTGTTCATGTCCAGCCCTGGAACACACTTTCAGAACATCCAGGGACACCTGCGGGTGACTGGTCTAACCTCTTCTCTCACCAGAGCCTCTTGGGTAGGGACGCTCTTTTACACCTTTGTGGGAAAATGGGACCATACTTGCCAAGGCTTGGAGGTCACTGGGCACAGAGCCCTGGCGTCTACTGGCTTTTGAGGAAGATGGTCAAAGCCTGACTGGCTGTGCACTGTGGCGGTCAGGTCACCCACAGATGTGATGACCTGCCACTGAGCTCCAGATAGGGCTCTTCTGCTTTCTTACTTGCTTTGGACAATATGCCATCCATAAAGGCGATTTGACCAAGTGTGTTTCTGAATGGTGCCTTATGGTGGGTGAGCATGCCTCCCAATGTTCTGTTCATTTGGAACAAGGCTCGCTTCTCTGGGGCTAATGTGCGTTTAAGAAAATGCTGTTCTTAAGGCATTTTTAAGAGCGTCTTTGAAGGCCAAAACATTTTAAAAGACAACTTAAGCTCTCAGTTGTGAAGATTCCTGCTCCCAGTATTCTAAAGCCCTTAGGTGCCTTGTGGTTTCCCTGGGTTGGCTCTTTCTTTTCAGAATTTGTAGTGCAGAGTGCTTGTGGGAATTAATGTTTCTGTTAGCAGTTTGAACAATTTCACAACAATGAAAATAAAACAAGGAGTAATTTGTGTGTTATGTAGAGATCTCGAAGTGCAGGATGGAGTATTTGATCCGTTCTGCAGCCATGTGTCTGCCTGCCACAAGCATCATTCAGCAGATCATTGCGTTTTTGAAATGTGATGAGTGGCATATTGGGTCTCGTTGATAAGCAAGTTCAGGGCTGGTCTCAGCCTTGGGAAGTTCACAGTGGCACCTCTTCCTTAAGGAAGGACTTGGTCCCTTTACAGAGAACACCAGAAGAATAAGAAAGAACATGTTATCAACGTGTTTCCACAGGGAATTTTGAAGCAAGCTCCCGAGGTGGAGAACATCTTCCTCTGCTCAGCCCTGAGCATTCCACATTAATTAAGCAGATAGCTTGGTTGAAATCAGTTGGCTCACTTCCCAAAAGTAGCCTGACATTTAGACACTGATAATTAGTGTGGACAGTATTTAGAAATCACACAGCTCTTTCCTATTGACCTGATCTTTGGGATTCGGAAGATAATTCACTTAACTGTAGATAATTCCTTCTAAATATGCATAGACATGCATTCAAAATCCTTATTTCAATGAAAATACATTCCTTGTACTGTGTGGTGACGCTTGTGCAGTAGTCCCCCTTATCCACAGTTTTGCTTTCCAAGGTTTCAGTTTCCTATGGTCAATGGATATCTGAAAATACTAAATGGAAAATTCTAGAAATAAACAATTCATGAGTTTTGAACTGCACAGTATTCTGAATAGCAAGGGGAAATTTCATGCTGTCCCACTCCATTCTGCCGGGACCTGAATCATACCTTGTCTGACGTGTCCACACTGTACATATAGTATGTACATATAGAAAAAACATGGTATATCTAGGGTTTGGTGGTACACAGATATAGGGATATATATAGTATATGTATGTCTATCCTCAGTTTCAGGCAGCTACTGAGGATCTTAGAGTGATCCTCCCCCCCTTTGGAAAGGGCGAGCAATTGTATATGAAAATTAAGGTGGGACATAAATTGGGAAGACATATTTCAGAGGACAATATTCAGACGTCATGACTGAAAAGTGTAGAGGAGCTCATGTGAAGCTCAGCACATTTCAGCTCCATTGACTTAGTTCTCTCTCCATGTCTGGTCAGCCAAGTGGAACAAAGATAGGCAAGAAAGGTGTGATTGAGAAATTATATGCTCTAGAAATAGACTGAATTTGAAAACTGGATTCAACTTTTTAATAGGAGATAGCATATAAAAATCAATTTCTTAAAGCAGCTCATTTAAACCGTAGCCTTCCAACTGCCTCATAGCTGTCCAGGTGAACTTTTCTTTAAAGATTAACAGTGCCGATTACATTTTGTTTTACCCAAGTCATATCTGGTGACTGGGAGGAGCTGGTTCCGCATGTGGTATCTTCTGGTGTTCCCACGTGTTCACGAGCATGCGTCTGCTCCTCAAGGGCTGGAAGGATCAGACTGGCATCTCCACTCTGACATTAGCTATTTGAGTCTACTCTAATAGGCACAGCAGAGGCAAATGCTAAGTGAAACAAAGTCTGCATGCGATGTGCAGACTGTGGAGGCTACTAGAAGCATTGCTTATTAAAACTTCCCTACAATCCAACAAAGTCCTGCTCACCAGCGCAGGCAGGAGGTTTCTAGGGCCAGTGAGTCGAGGGCTCCTTGTGGATAAATACATGAGCAAGCTCCTACTTACCAAGAAAATCCTGAAGATGAACACATATG
Source organism: Tarsius wallacei (assembly GCA_963574415.1). Classification (NCBI taxonomy): domain Eukaryota; kingdom Metazoa; phylum Chordata; class Mammalia; order Primates; family Tarsiidae; genus Tarsius; species Tarsius wallacei. Next base: position 11,973 of record CAUYQG010072032.1, on the reverse strand, counting down.
ACTTTGCTACCCTCTAAGTTCCTTACAGTATTTTCACTGAACGATTCACACTACTGATGTCGGAAAGTGGTTTCCTTATTATCAGGAAAGGAAACAATGTAACCACGTCTCTCAGATGGCTGGGAGATTATTCAACCTTAAAAAGAAAGGAGATTCGGGCACATGCTACAACATGGATGAACCCTGAGGACATTATGCTGAGTGGGATAAACCACTCACAGAGGGCAGATGCTGCATGATTCTACTCATACGAGGTCCCTAGAATCATCAGTCCATAGAGACAGGAAGTAGAACGGAGGGTCCCAGGGGCTGGGGGCGGGAGGGATGGGGAGTGAGTGTTTACTGGGGACAGAGTTTTGGTTTGGGAAGATGGGAAGTTCTGGAGATAGATGGTGGTGATGGCTGCACGACAGTGTAAGTGTACTTATCACTACTGATTACCACTGAATTGTGCATCAAAAAATGGTTAACATGGTAGATTCTATGTGATTTGTATTTTACCACAAGAAAGGAAGATGATGTATGAACCAAAAAAACCCCAGCAGTTAGCATATATCATATCACAGGGGAATATTTAATTCATGGGAAATATTCAAATTACTTAACAGAAAAAAATTATATTATAAAACAATATATGTGATGTGACAAAAATTATATTCAAAAATATAAATTAACAAAAGCTTGTTTATATATCCATAATATTGCTTATCTGTGTATGCACACACCCACACAAAACAGTCTTGAGTCACTCATTGTGATTGGCACATCATCCAAAAAATCAGGGGAGAGACCAAGTAACTCTCTTAAGTGAGAAACACAAGCTGTTAATATGATTTCAGAGAAAGTGAACCATTTCTTTTAATATGATACAATTGTACAAAAAGTTTGTAAGCAAATGTTCTACTGAAGGCTCTACACAACTTTCTTTCTATGGAATTCTGATAACATTGTCAGGAAATTCAGTGCCAGGTGCTCTTTTAATATCATGTTATAATTTGTGGCATCTTGAACTGAAGCCTCAAGTTTGAATTTGGTGTTTGAAATTGTTCAATCATGGCCCCTGCTCTCTCAATTCTTTCAGAATGAGGTCATGGGTCCAGGTAACAATGGCATCCTAGCCCCTGCCTCTTTCCTCTTCTTTCTGCCTCCTCCACTCTCTTCCTCCTCTGGTTCTTAGACGATCCTTAGGAGTATAACCAGGGAGAAAGCTGCAGATGAAAAACTATAACAATGATAAAATAGAAGCCTCTGCCCATGGAGCCTGTCATGTGTGAATCCTCCTTTGTGGCATGGAGTCTCATGAAGCCATTGCCTCGTCAGTGGTGGGTCAACCCCATCTGTGCTTCTTCTGCCCCAGGAGTCTGTTGCAGGGATGGAGCTCAGAAGAGGTGGGGGAAGGTTTTCTCATAGCATTCCCACAGCACATGCACAGGTGGTGAGTGGGGAGAAATGGAGACAAATGGGGAGGTTTGGGGGCAGGAAATGTGTCCTAGAGGTCTGTGTGGTTTTCTGGAACTTTCATGGTTTTCTGAGGTCTCAGTGGTTTTCTGGGTTCTCCATGGTGTCTGGATTCTCTGTGATTTTCTGGGTTATTTGTGGTTTTCTGTACTTTTTTGGATTCTCTGTGCTTTTCTGGGATCTTTGTGAATTGGGGGAGCCCTTCTGATTTTCTGGTTTCTTTATGATTATCTGGGTTATTTGTGGTTTTCTGGGCTTTCTGTACTTTTCTGGGTTCTCTTATTTTCTGGGTTCTTTGTGACATTGGAGGTCTTTGTGGTTTTCTGGGGTCTTTGTGGTTTTCTGGGTTCTCTGTGATTTTCTGGGATCTAACTCTGATAAAGACACAGAAAGCATGTGAAGCTGTGAGGCCTGCCAGTTCTCTGTTCTGTGTGGATGTTCATTGCATCCTTGTCTCACTGAGCTCAGTTTGGGGTGTTTGGAGGATTCTGGAGCAAGGCTTTTAGTGGGTTTATTCCCACTAAAAACCTTCCAGGGTTTCTGGATTTATTTCCAGAACATTGCAGCCTTAGTTACAGAATTACTGACAGACATATGCTCTCCTCAGAGTCTACAGATGGTCACGTATGCACAAGGAAGCAGTTCCAGGGCTGGGGCCCCCACACCTCTGTGGGAGCTGCATGTGACCCTGCTGTGTGTGACCTGGTGAGGTGTGGCTGATTGACAGCAATGCAAATCCTCTAAAACAAGTCCTGTTTTCTGGGCCCTGAAATTGGGTGCCCACCGCCAGAACACTAGGTGCTTGGGGTAAGAGCACAGGCTCACCCATCCTGTCTGCACATCCTCATGGATAAGCCACCACAGACAAGTGTATGAGCATTCCCTTTTTGCCAGGGGCTGAGGGAGCCACGGACTGAGGGAGCCATGGGTTGTCACACCTCAGGCTGAAGTTGCAGGTGATGAGAGATTCAGGAACAGGACAGGGGCATCAACTCCTGGCCCACTACAGAGCCTCGGGGAGGGCGGCTAGAGAGAGTATGAAAATAGACACTATTAGAAGGGAGTCGATGTTACCCAGGAAAGAGAGCCTGGGAGAAGGTTTCAGCCACAACCAGCATGACCACATCATAGAAAACCTCTTTGTTATGGAGAGTCAGGGCATGTTGTAGGCAGGAGCAATTGCCTCAGGGCTGAGCATGTGATACTACGGGCTTCAGAGGGCCTGGAGCCCATTGCTTAATTAATCCTGAGGGAGATCAATAGCAGAGACCCAAGCAGCCTTGAGCTGACTGTGCCTTGGCACGCTTGGTCACTTGACCGTCCAGCTGTTCCAATGCACCATCCTCAGTTGCTCCACTTCACAGATGAAGAAGCTGTCAACTCAGATGTTAAGTCCCTGGGCTGGAGTGTCACTGAGGGGCTGGGGTCCCGGTGATGCTGGTTCCACAGACTGGGGCTGCCACCCACCACCTCCTTCCCTGCATTGCTACTGTACTGCCCAGGTGTGTCAGAGAAGCTGCCTGGGGACCACTAGCGCCTGCTGCTAGATTAATTACCCTTAATTAGGTTGCATCCTTACAGGGAAAGAGATGTCAAGAGCACTTCATCTGCAGAGTCTCCAAGAGCCTGGCCGTCCTCCTCCTTAGCAGGAGAGAAACTACAGCTGTCTGCCCCCTGGCCTCAACTCACCAAACACTGAGGAGCTGAGAAGGAACCATCGTGGTCAGCAGCCATCCTGGGGCTACACCAAGGAACTGAGAAGGAGCTGTCATAGACTGCAGATATCCAGGGGCTACACCTGGTGTTGCACCTGCGAGACCATGTCAGGGGTCAGGAAAGATATGATCTCACAGGAGGGCCACACTGACGGGGGGCTCTAGCCTGTGGTGGACACCACCGAGCCTTGGTGTTTATGCTGATATTTCATCCTGAGATTTACGAGCGGCGATTTGTTATCCATTCACCTTCTTAACCTTTTCATAAACAATCCATTCTACACTGAAAAAGTTTTAATACCTTAAAAATGACCACCGAGGTGCCTAAAAATGAAGTGATTCCTGAATATGAGGAACCAGCCATAGTCGTTGTTATATTCAGGACTGTGAAACTGTAGGTTTGGGTGTTGCAGGGATTCTAGACCTTTCTGTGCCTGAGGGAGCAGAGTAGTTCTGGGGGACAGTCTCTCCATATCCTCCCCAACCCCAACCCCAATGCCTGTTATCCTTTATCTGTGTGGCAACAATTGTCATCCTAACAGTGGTTTTGATCTGCATTTCTCGGATGATTTGATGATTTGTGATGCAGGGAGAAGATTTACATCCTAAGTAGGGTTCGGGCCCAGGAGGCATGCAAGAGTGACAAGGCAGGACAGTTTCTGCAGGTGAATTTTTCTTTTTTTTTTTTTTAAGTATTTTATTTTTATTCTATTTTTATTTTTTTGCACGTAAATCTTCCTATTGAAGAGAGTCATTCTATAGGGTGTAGTTTCTTATCACTTACTTGGATGTGATATCTTTGATGTACTGTTTTCAGAGGGAAACTTTAAAATGAGAATAGAACTATATGGACTTTGTGGTGAATAGGTTCTAAAGGTTCTAGAAACAGGTTTGCTTAAACATCTCAGACATGCTTTCTTCTGGGAGGAGTCTTACCAAGCGAGCAGAATGGCGGTACACCGTCTGTTAAGCCACATCTGTTTACTGCATCTAGAAGGCAGCATTCAATGTACCCAAAGTGGATTTTCCATTCTAATAAAACGTAACTTTTATTTGAGTTGTTCAGCCTTAGGCAGTATCACTCTTACATAAAAATTAAAAACCAATAAGTGTATTTAAAGCACAGTGAAGTAGATAGCATGGGCTTTGCCGTGGATTAATTCTGTGACTTTGGTCTGAGACTCAGTTTTCTTATCTGTGAAATGGAGATGGTAACTAACTGAAAGGTAAATGTGGTTTCAAGGTACATGTCACCGTGCCTCGGCTGGGGCCTGAGCTCCTGTCCTCCTTGCCCCATCACTTGAGATGGCCAGGCCCGCAGATCCCCTCACCAGGTCAACAAGGGCACCAAATCATTTGATGGAAGTTTCCATACCTTGGGCCAGTTCTTGTCCTGTGTGGGTCAAACCTGAACTAATGTTGCACACAGGAACAGGTGGAGGGAAGTCCACATGGTCTCAGCAAGGGAAGCTCACATGCTGTTATTATCCAGCAGAGTTCCGAGTGTCGTGAGGTGGTGGCAGAGGATGGGATTTCTGGGCATATGGGTTCTGGAAGGGTTTTCTGAGGCTTCTATTCCTCTTTAATGCTTACTCTTTCCTGGTAGGGCCATTTGTATAAACCACACATATTATTTGCCATTTTTCGCTTTGATTGTGCCAAAGATGTGTCCTCGTCCTCTTTCCACCCCTGTAATGACAGTGTCTCATGCATGCTTTGCCAGGAGCTTTGTGACCTGAGCCAGCCCTGAGTTGTCAGACGCATGTAGCTCCAGTTTTGAAAGCACATGTTCACAAAGCTCACCCCTCATTCGTTTGCCATCAACTCAGAGTCATGGACTCCACTCTTCTTCCTGAAGTGTGTGAGGCCAAGTCGTGGCTGAGCCTATGAGTGTCTGAAGAATCAGAAAACCCACCATGTTTGTTTCCTTTCTACTGTTGTTTTTTAAAGAAATGATTCTAGTTTCCGGGCTTTTTTCTCTGCCATGCCAGAGAGGAATGGACACTATGCAAAGGTTGAGGTCCTGACAAGAAGAGGAACTGGGGAATCTGTGGGAAAGTGAGCTGGTGTAATGGTCAGTGTTGTCCTACATGCATTCAGAGTCTTTCTAAAGAGCAGTTCCCAAGCTCAGCGCATGGTGAAGGTTTTACTGGTTTATGGAGAAATGGGAAAATAAATAGTACAGTAGGTTTCTAAAAGTTAAACATTTCAACATTAAGAAACCAAACCAAACCCCGAGAATTGGCCCTCACATTTGTGAGCTGTTGCAGGGCTTTCTGTGATTGGTGACCATCATGCAAAGTGATTTGGTGAGAGAGGGAGAGAGAGTGAGCATGTATCTATGAGTGTCTCTGAAAGGTCTTTATTTGCGTGTGAGAGGACCATGCATGCAATGTAATGTTATCATTTACATTAGGGAAAAACAATGAGGAGTCTAGACATTTGCAAACATCTGCTTTCAATTTGGGGGGAAGATATATAGAAAAGTTTTATTGAAAAACACTTAGTGTTTCATGCTACATTAGCAGCCCCTTCCTCATGTCTTTGCCTCTTGGATGGTAGCTGCATTCAACCCTGTGTCTCTCTGATCTGTGCCCTGATGTGAGCCAGCAGGCTTGAGGATCCTGGGTCCCCACCAGCAGCTGTGCTTGGTCCAGAGCCCGGCCATGCCCTTCTGTGAGTCCTACATGCGAGTAGCATTCTGTGGCTCTTTCAGGTGTGGGCTGGTTTGTTGGTGAAGTAGCACCATAGCTGCCAGCAAGGAGAGGGTTTGGATGTGTGCAGACTTGTCTCGCAGCTGCTGGGTGTCATATCTGGGACGTGGTCCTGTGTGCACCATCTGAACACCGTGATGCCTTGCCACAATTGGTTTGGACCTGCCACGTCTCTCTGCCTCACAGAGCCCAGAACCTTATTCGTGGCAGGAGCTCAGGAGGCAAAGACAATTGAATTGCGAAAAATAATTTAAGCATGAAGGAAACATGGAGAGATCTGGCTCAGTGTCTGACCTGCCCAGGCTCCTACTCACCCAGAGTAATAATGGAGACCATTGTCCTCAGTTTTCTGATGGAATAGCACAATGTGGGACGAAGGGTGAAGATTTTTGGGCCAGACCACCCATTTTTCCCAGCCGTGGGACCTTGAGCATGTTTCCTGACCACTTGGTGTAATTTTTCATCTGAAAATTGGAATAATAATAGTAACTACCTCATAAGATTGTTGTGAAGACTCATGAGTTTGTATCTGTAAAGTATTTAAAGCTGTGCCTACCACACCATAGATGTTGTATCACTTTTCAGATTAGTGGTCTGCCTCACTCATTTTAGGACATAAAAATGACAAATTCTTATTTATTTAGAAGGATTTGACCTGGACTCTTCTTCCAGTCAATCATTTATCCCTACCATGTGCAAGGGGCGGTGCCAGGCACATCAGACATTATCCTTTGCTCAATGATGGGATGGAATGGGTCTGGAATCTTCTAAAAGGCACAAGAGCGTCACTCAGTGGCCCAGGAAGCCATCACAGCAGGCAGCATGCAGGAGCTATTCACTCAATGATAGATCTACCAGTAAACAAGCACACAGGGGAATTTTCCAGGATTCTTGAAGCTGCTGGGCCCAGCTGGGCTCTGTAGTGTCTGAGAGCTTGGCCTTGAAGGGGTCCCATGTCATTCATGGATGTGACAAACATCAGCTGAGGAACGCCAGTGCTGACTGTCACATGCAAGAAGTGAGGAGAACATCCTGGTTCATCTAAGCTCGACCAGTGCTCCTTGTTGAGTTTTCCGTGTCCTTGAATGACTAAAGGTTACTGACTATGACACCCTCTGCATTACTGGTCACATCTCAGTGGAAGTCTGGAGAAAGAATAGAGAATTGGTGCCTGGAAGACTTGGAGTCAGGAAACCTGGCTTTGGATTTAAATGCCATAGTTTGGTGCCATGTAGCCTCATGGAAGGCATTGCACATTTCCTTATTTCTTCAGTTTCTTTATCTGTAAATGGAGGTGAAATACCCAGCTTACATTGAGAATGGGGCAGGTGATGTATTGAAAGTATCCAGCACAGCATCCGGAACATGGCAAGAACTGAACAAAAATGAGTCGAATCTGAGTCTGAACAGTTGATGGGAGGACAGAAACCAAAGCAAAATCTCAGCCGCCGCCAACAGCCATTGGCTTCATCTGCAAAAGGGAAATCCCAGGATTTCTTTTGCCAAAAGAAAGCTGAAAAATAAACCTGATGTACAGTCCTCAAATAAACCCAGTGCTTCTCTGCAGAATCCAAAAGGTTTTGTGGGTTTTTAAAATTCGCTACAACTGTTTTGCTTCCTTGATGCCTGGCACCAAGAAGAGCTTTTGGAAAAGCCAACATCATCTCTCTGACCGGCTTTCTTGAGGCGAGTCTGTGAGAAAAGCCCAAGACTGGGCAGTCCTACAGGGATTCTCCCATCTCCCGACTGTCAGCAGTAGCACCTTGCGCAGGGGTGTGTGCATACCCCATGGAGATGCCATGCTGTCATATTGGTCCTTTTGTGAACTGGAGTCTGGAGACTGGAGTCCAAGGTTGGCGATGTGCAATGCATTGTGAGTTTTCAAGTATCAGATTCTGAGAGAGTGAAACGAGGCACACATTAGCAAGACACATAGGAATCAGGACTGAGGGTGAGCAGGGAGTGATGTGGGGTAGAGATTGTGTAGAGTGAGCCTGTCCTGAGATGACCTTGTTATTCCTGCCCTGTGGTTGCCAGGTAGAGGCAGGGCATAGAGAGAATGAGGGGGGTCAGGAGTGCTTCAGGTGTGGCCTGTTTACAAGACATCCTACCCGTGTGCATCTTTCTTAAGGGGGTGGGTGGCACATACGATCAGCACTGGGGTGTTTTGGTTCTCACTTGCCTAAGAACGTCCCACTTCCTCAGTGGGCAGCATTTGTTCACAGTTAGACTGTTTAAAGTGTTTTTATTTTTTTTAATTTCAAGAAAAGCAGGCATAAGTATCAATAATTCAAACAAAAAAAAACCCCATTTTAAAGTAAAGGTTAATGAATACATGTCCTTTTCCTGATGGAATAGGTCCAATGAAATTATAAAGCAAATTTGTTCATCTTGATACACTTTTAGTAGTTGTATGGATTAATTCGGTCTTAAATGCTTTTGACCTGAGTGCTGTACCTCTGCTCCCCAAGGGATTAAACTTCGGTTGACCGAGGAGGGGGGTGGGGCAGAGAAATTAACCACAGTTCAAAAAGGGCTTTTATGCCTTTTTCGAAAATGCATTCATTACACTTTAAGTAGGTCGTGCCTGTAAATTCTGAAGAAGCGAGGCCCTTATGTAAGTGGGCTATGACTTGGGGAACTTCACAAACCTCAATCTGGTGCCAGCCCCAGCATCAGCAACTCCTGCCTGCTAAGTGTGTAGAGACTGGGGATGGAATGGAGGCTTTTGGAAACCGCATTAATATTGTCTTTCATTCGGTTCCTTATGTGACTGTCTGAGGATGGTGAAAATAACCCTCCTGGCTGAAAGTGTTCATTCAGCTGCCAAGAAAAGCCTATTTATTTTCAGGGCAAAACTTCTGCACTGGGACAAATGGCTTCATTATAATCCAAAAGCAGCATCAGGAAAAGAAACTAAATTGTGCAAATGGAAATGAATGGTTTTGATGCGTCCTCCTGTGTTTTAATCAGTAGAAATGGGATTCTGAGTCCTGAACAGACATCTACAAGGAACTGCAGAAGGCTACTCTGTGGAATGCAGTTTATCAGTGTTTAGAGCAACCTTCAAGATAATCGCGTTCTACCCTGGGATTCCAAAGAATTGGGAGATGGGTTTATGTGTACATAACCCATAGTGAGACCCTTTTTGACTCTAAACTAAATTAGATGATGGAAAACTGATCCTGTAGCTGTGCTTTCTAGAATGATCACATTTTTCAAAATAGTTTGTTTCCTTGAAATGACACTGACGTCCACGGTTATTTCAAATTAATGGAAATAAGTGAGTGTTATCTTGAGAGAACAGTTATGTTTACATGGACTAATTGACTAGGTGATGTTAACTAATCATTTTTAAGCACAAATATGGAGAACCATTCAAGTGACTGTATAATTACTCAACAGACAACTTTACTGTTAGCTATTTTCCTAGCACTTTATAGCTGACTCCATTTAAAATTTTTTTTTCTCACTTAAGTACTGGTTCGCAAATTAGGAATTAGTTTGGCCTATATAATTTTTCACTGAGGTGTAGTGTAAACACCACATCCTTCCCATACTTGAGGCATTCAGTTTGCAAGATATAATATATACTTTAAGCAGGCTTCTAATCTTTTGTAGGTGTAATTTTGTTTCAGGACACAGCCTTTGATATAATGTAAGGTTGCCATTTCATCTGCAAAATATTTTTGCATCCAGAGTGTTTAACTGGAAAGAGTATTCACTAATCTCCCCATGCACTTAGAAGGGAGGCCAGCAGGGCCTCTACCCAGGAGTGTCAAACGAGTGCTAGTTTTATCCCATGACCTCAGTAACATTTCTTAATGTTTGTACTCATCAGTTCATAAATCAACAGTAAGCCAGTTGCTTCCCGCAGTTCAGCCCTCCTCCTCCTCTTTAGCACATTGAGGCAGCAGGGGTAGCAGCTGGGAAAGGCAGAGTAGCCCTTGGCTCCTGGGTCTGGTCAACAGACTTGATCTGCACAGCATAACTATGACCACAGCACACAGCAATCTGCTTCCTCTTGTGACTAGGTTCAAGTGATATCACATGTGAGAGGCCTGTGGCCTCAACTTTGATTTCAAGTCTGTCTAGGTACTGTCAGATGTTTTAGGTCCCACTAGAGATTTCACCTTAAAGTTGAACGGCAGCTACCTCTACGGTTATTACAATCTGGAGGAGTTGCTGAGGGACCTGCCTTAACTCAGGAGGGTGGTTGGCACTGTGATTTTAAATAAAATACAGCGAAAATATTGACTCCAGGCCAGGAGTGCCTCGGTTCGATTTAGGAAAGGTAATTCCTGCTCCAGGCCCATCACCCCAGCTTCTGCAGCTTTATGCCTGCCATCCATGGAGGCTTCCTTGGGATTGGGAGGATCCTTTTTGGAAGGATGCCATAGAAAATGGCTAAGATGAAAGAATGAAGGATCAAAACTCAGCACAGCTGTAAAATGTGTATTCGGGCAAAACATGATGTCAGGTGCCAACTTCTAACAATGACACTGGAAAATCTCTATCAAATCGTAGCTAGGCTGGGAAATCTGAAATATCTCTGAAAGTCAGATTTCAAGGCAGCTGGCTTTCCCTACATAACCTCCTGAGTTAGGCTAATGGTTAAGCCCATTCTTGGAGGAAGGATAGGAGCGTGTGCTTAACCACCCTATACTCATTAGAGTCATCCTTCACAGTCCATCTTATTTTGCTCACGTCTAAGCAAGAGGGATCCAGGAGGGGCCTAAAAAGCACAGTCAATACTCCTTAGGCATCTTCCCCTCAGGTCAGCCACCATGCTTCTGGATAAGGAGAACAAGATGGGGCATCCCCACAGAACCTATGACCACCTATCCTAATCCCTTCAGACCCCATGATCTCCCATCCTATTACCTTCAGAACCCATTTCTGCCTATTCTAACCTCTTCAGAATTCATGAATACCCATCATAATCCCATTATAACTCATAAATATCCATCCATTATTTTTAGAACCTATGAACATCAGTACCCACCCAAGCCCACTATTCTAGTCCCTTCAGAATTCATGGACACCCATCCTAATACCTTCAGAACCCATGAGCAACCATCTAGTCTTTTCAGAAGCCATGACAACCTATTCTAGTCCCTTCAGAACCCATGACAACCTATCCTGGTCCCTTTAAAACCCATGACCACCCAGCAAGTTCGTTTGGAACCCATGAATACTATCCTAGTCCCTTCAGAATCCATGATCTTCCATTTGATACCTTCAGAACTCATTACTAACTTTTGCAGTACCTTCAGAACTCATGACCACACAGCCATTCCTTTCTGACTCATTCCCTCCCTCCCTTCCTTCCTCCTATTTTTTTCTTTTTGGGGAACTATCTTTTTAAGATTAATTTAATATTGAAAGTAGTATGTCTCTTACTTTTTCTGACAAGTGGTTTCCCTCATGTTTGATAGTGAAGATTTGTCAGGCTCTACATTGAATTGGGTGAGCCTGGGAAGAGTGTAATATGCCGTTCTGTGAACACCACACAGCTGGAGCTCTTGCTACATCAGTCAGATGGATGGTGATCAGGAGGCACAGTTAAACTCAGCATAATTATAAGTCTTCAAGTCTTTTTTAAAAAATTTAATCAATATTTTTTATTTTGATATTGTGGGGTACAGTTAAGGGTTAGGTATACAAATATGCTTCGTTCAGGCACCCTTGTTGATAAAGGGTGTCTCCCCGTCCCCAGACAGATATTGACTACCATTAATCCCACCTCCCTTTCCCTCCCTCCCATAGTTTCCCACCACTGTCAGTCCTTTTCTTTTAGTATTAAAATAGATGTTCAAGGTCCACTATATGAGTGAGAACATGTGATACTCAGATCTTTGTTTCTATTATAGACTCTAGTTCCATCCAGGTTGCTGCAAAATTCATGATTTTGTTCTTTTGTATGCCTGTGTAGTATTCCATCATGTATATGTATCACATTTTTTAAATCCAGTCCTCTTTTGATGGACAGCATGGTTGATTCCAGGTTCTTGCTATTGTGAACAATGCTGCGATAAACATATGTGTGCAGGTATCTTTTTTATAGAGTGATTTGAGTTCTTCAG
>CAUYQG010072029.1:0-27046 GCA_963574415.1 Tarsius wallacei | reverse complement strand
TAACGTGTTATTTCTGCTTTTCTTTTTTTTTTTTTTTTGAGTTGGAGTCTTACTCTGTCATCCAGACTGGAGTGCAGTGGCCGCTCCCGGCCACTGCAGCCTTGACCTGCTGGGCTCTGGCGATCCTTCCGCCTCAGCCTTCCAAGTAGCTGGAACTACAGGCGTGCACTACCACGCCCAGCTAATTTTTTGATTTACTGTAGAGATGAGGTCTCACCAAGTTGCCCAGGCGGGTCTCGAACCCGCGGGCTCAGGCAATCCACTCACCTCAGTCTCCCAAGATGTGGGATTACAGGCTGAGCCACCAAGCCCGGCTTCTGGCTGCTTTTCTTTGTGTTTATTTTCCAGAGGTGTTATTATGATGTGTCTGGATGTGGAATTCTTTGGGTTCATTCTGTTTGGTGTCTGCTGAGTTTTTAAATCTGCAGTTTTTAGATCTTTGGCTGAATGTGGCAAATTTTCAGTCATAATCTCTTCAAATATTTTCTGCACTCTACTCTTTTTTCGTTGTAAGACTCCAATATTAGACTGTTTTTTATTGTCCCAATCACTTTTTATTTCACTTCGTAGATGTGAAATTGTATTGCTCTATTTTCAAGTGCACCAACTCCTGTCTCTTACTTCTGTTTTGTTTGATCCCATCCAATACATGTTCAGGATGTGGTTAGCACATGTCTCAGTTCTAAAGCTACAGCTGGGTCTTTTTCATATTCTCTGTTTCTTTTCCATTTGTTTCAAGAATGTTCACCCTTTCTTACTGTCATATTTTCATTAATTGTTTTAAAGTAATTGTCAGATCATTTCAATATGTATGTCACCTTGTCATTAATATCTGTTGATTGCTTCCCTTCCCTCCCCCTGTACAAATCTGTTTAGACAATGTGAGTATTCATTGTATCCTAGGCCTTTTGGGTATTGTGCTATGAGACTCTGGATCTATTTCTATCTTACCAGGAATGTTGACATGTTTGTTCCAGACATGCTGCCTGATGGGTGTAGCCTCCAGGTTCTTAAAAACCTTGCCTGGCTTTTGAGTTCCATGTCAGTTCAGTTACCATCGCCTTTGCAGCAGACTCAGAGACCCCCTGTGTGTGCACACCCAGCATCCTGTCTGGGACCTGTGTGGTGTCCATCTCTTTGTTCATTCTTGAAATCTTTGTTTTGCCAGTTTGGATCAGAACCACATTGGTGCAGCCCCTGGGTGTGAGGCCAGGAGTTCATAATCAAGTCTGTGGAATATTTTCTCAGGCTGCTTCCTCTTTCCAATTTTCCTGGCACTTTCTGCTTTCGCAGCACTCCCATGTTTTGTGCCCAGGAAGCTGCAGTTTTAGTTTCACAGCTTTGCTGTATACCTCTGGATGTCTTTCCTTTCTTGCTCCAGCAGGCATTTCTGGTCTTTGGGATGCCTTGAGTTTAGGCTGGAGAGTATTAAAGAAAAAATGGAACCTTTTCCACTGACTTGGAGGTGCTTTGAATGTTGGTCTTATTCCCCAATCTGCCAGCTACCCCCTGCTATTTATTCATTTACTTATTATAGTTAAAATGCATAACATTCACTCTTAAGCAGGCCCTAAACATTTACCATAGTACTATAAGAAAGGGATTGCCGTAGTGGGACACTGCCAGGGTTGGGGGGCACACAGCATCCATAAGGGTACCTGATCTCAAACCAGGCGAAATGGGGACCAAAGAAAGGCCAAAACTTTACCTGTACGGTAACTACTTGTATACCTAATCCTGAGTTGTACCCCACATCTTAAAAAAATAAAATGCATGCAATTACATTTATAGTCTTTACCATAATTTGGTGTGTAGCTCAGTAGTGTTAAGTGTATTCACATCATTGTGTGACAAGATCTCCAAAACGGGTCCATCCTGCCCATAGGAAGCTCTGTGCCTATTAAAAGCCGACTTGCCATGTGTCCCTTTTTCCATCCTCTGGAAGTGACTCTACTTTCTGTCTCCATAAATGTGACTCTTTTAGATACTTTGTAAAAGTGAGTTCATAATGCATTTGTTTGCGAATGGTATCGTTCCCTTCAGTAATGTCCTGCAAGTTCATCCACATTGGAGCTTGTTCACAGGATTTTCTTTCTTGGGATACTATCGTTTCATGAATGTATCACATTTCTTCATGCATTCATCCATCAGTGGACACTTGGGTTGCTTCTGCCTCTTGGCTATTGAGAATAGTGCTGCTATGAATATGGGTGAGCAGATAGTTGTTTGAGTTTCTGCTTTCAAGTCTTGGGGTATATACCCAAGAGAGGGATTGCTGGATTGCGTGGTAACTCTGTGTTTAATATTTTGAGGAAACTTCATATTTTTTTTATTGTGGCTTCACCATTTAAAGTTCACTTCAATTTCTCCACATCCTCATTAACACTGACAATTTTCTGCTCTTTGGATAGCACCACTCTACTGGATGTGAGGCAAAACCATTTACTTTTGAGTGTCCTCAAACAGCTGTATTGGTTTTACACCTGCTTTCAGTGGTAGAAACAGAGTGAAATGTGTCTGTCCCATTTTACTCAGGACCAGAACAGTATTGAGTTTTAGTAATCAAGATGTGGGGCAACGGAGTAAAATTTCCCTTTATTAATCAAAACCACTCTGCTCTTAGAATTGAAAATTCTCACAGGTTGGTGAACAGATTATTCAGGTACTCAAGTCAGGCAAATGTAACTTCTTTTAATATCGTTTGTTTATATGTCTCCCTGGAAATACATCCCCTTGACAATAAGAATAAATAATGATAGAATATTTTTTTTTGAGTTGGAGTCTCACTCTGTCACCCAGGCTGGAGTGCAGTGGCCGTTCCCGGCCACTGCAGCCTCGACCTGCTGGGCTCCGGCGATCCTTTTGCCTCAGCCTTCCAAGTAGCTGGAACTACAGGTGCGCGCTACCACACCTGGCTAATTTTTGATTTATTGTAGAGACAAGGTCTTGCCAAGTTGCCCGGGTGGGTCTCGAACCCACGGGCTCAGGCAGTCCACTCACCTTCGCCTCCCAAACTGTTGGGATTACAGGCTGAGCCACCAAGCCCGGCCAATGATAGACTATGATAAAACTCATACATTTGAAATGGTATATGTTCTCTAAGTCCTTCAGATTTCAGTTAGAAATATGATTTGTAACTCTGTTAAATGAATAGAGAACGTTTCAGTGTGACTTAGTGATTAATAAAGTGCAACTGGTGACCGACAATCCCCTCCAAGATCATATACTTTTATGAGGTTAGCCAATTCTAGAAAGAATGTGCTGTTCCTGGCCTGACACTTAAAAACACCATTGGTAATAAAACTCCACAAGTCTTTTGGGCCTAATTTCTCAAGCCAAGCAAATGTTGTAAAACCAAGGTAGATTAGGATACACATCTGTTTTATTGAGTGGATTTACTGTGTATTAGGAAATGATTTATGGCAGGTGACTGATCATAATAATGGATATCTCTCTCAGCAAGCTTAAAAAGATTTATTTCTTTTTTCCTGGAAAAATGCATGTATCCACTTGAACCGTCATTTCCATGGAGCAGATTTAACTAGAAGGTCATGGGGGTAAGCATCTCACTTTACCCTGAAGGGTTTTTTCTTTTTCGAAGTGCCGTGCGCTGCTCTCATGAACTGCTTCCTGTGCTTGTCCACGTGCTTGCCTCTGTGAACTACTGTCTCAGATAGCGAAGGTCCCTGCCCTGGGGTGGATCCTCGAAGTGGCACCCATATTAGCAGAAGTCGCTATTTGGAGTGAATGGATCAAATATTTGAAAATCAGTTCCTTCCAGAATAGCTAGGACATTTGTTTTCCTTAGAGATAAAGTGCATAAGCCAGGATTATTTTCCTCACTGCTGAAACAAGATAGTTTTTAATGTTTCTGGTAAGTTTTTATTTTTATCGAAGCAATACATAAAAGTGGTTGAAAAAGTTAAACAGTGCCACAAGTTTTATAGCAAGAAACAGAAATTTCCTGCTGCACTCCTGTTCCTCTTTCCAGGGAAAGCAATTTCCAACTCTCTTAGCTGTTTACCGTTTTACCTCTAGATAACACACCACATCCGCTGCATTTTGATTTCCTTTCTCTTTATTTCTTTTGGCAGCTTTTTGAAACCATTATATATATATGTTTAAATATTTGTTTAAATATATGTTTATGTTGATATTTTATTTAAATCTAGATATAATGCTATCTTTACATACAGTCAAATAGGCATAACATAACATTTGCCATTTGAACCATGTTTAAGTATACAGCCACTGGCGTTGGGCAGGTTCACACTGTAGTGCAGCCATTACCACTCTCCATGCTCAGACATTTTCATCTTCTGAAACTAAAACTCTGTACTTCCATTCCGTAGTTTTAAAGATTAAATCACCCTCTACTGACTTCTGACACAGAAAATGGAAATCTGCAGTAAACGCCTCCCTGGCTGCCTCGGAAGGGATTTGTGGGTAGCTGAAGCTGAGCCTTCTGGGAGGTGCTCACTCTTGGGTGCTGACCCTGCACCTGCCGAGCCTGAGGATGTGTGCCCATCAGCCCTGACTGCACGATCCCTCCTGCATCGCCTGGGTCCAATCAGGAGAGAGGACCAGGGGCTCCCAGGCTGGCTCAGAAACATCCAGCCCAGAGCAGCGGGTGAAGTCAGAGGAAGAAGCAGGTTTTGAAGACATGTCTTCAAGGGGGAAAAACACTGACAGGTTACTTAGTACTTTTGACTCCTTTTGACGATGCCTTCCAGCTTAACCAGAAGACTTAGGAATTGTAGGCACACTGGGATCGGTAGAACCTACGTGTTTCTACTAACACCCTCGAACTTAGGGCTTAAAATAACAGCGTACTGTTATCTGTCCAGGTTCTATGGGTGGAAGGGTTCCGCAGGCCCCCTTGGGGATCTCTCCTGTGGGCAGCTTGATGGCTGAGGCTGGGGGCCCCTGAGGCTCAGAGGCTGAGCACGCGGATGACTCTTCACTCCTGTGACCATGCCCAGTGGCCACTGGAGCAGCCAGAGCACCCACACTGCTCCTGTTCACATAGGCCCCCAGGCACTGATGTGGGCTTCCTAAAGGGAGGGCCCCTTCCTGTGCACAATCTCCTATATGCCCCAGGCCCCTGGTACCGCTGCTGTCTCGGAGAGCCACAACCTGCACCTCCCACACACACAGCAGCCTACCCCAGGGCAAGCACTTGAGGCATGGGGCTGAAGCCGTGGAGTTGTCATGACCTAGCCGCAGAGGTCCTGGCAAAACATCTCCATCCTGCTTCTGGGTCAAAGACTAGCCTTCATCCCAGAAGCTGGTCTCGAACTCCTGGGCTTGAGCAATCCTCCTGCGTCAGCCACCCTGAGTGCTGGGATTACAGGCATCAACCAGCAAGTTCTGGTGATTCTTCTCCATTGGTTTTCACTTAAGAGAATGGCACTAACACACCAATTCTCAATCCTATGCATATAAGTATGGGGGAACTTGCCAACTGTTGAACTCCAGTGCACAGTAGTAATGAGACAGGCAGATTTTGAATCTGCAGGTTTTTTATTTTTAGCTGTTTCATCACTTTTCTGGAAGTGCATGTGTGTGTGCATGTGTGTGTCTGAAGATAAAAAGTGGCAGTAAGTCTGGCTGCCAACATTTAGAAGCCTCTCTTTGGCAGATTAGAAGACTTTCTTTGTTCAGAACAAAATATTTCTCAATATCTTGGAGGGCAAAAGAGAGAACTGGGTCCAGGCTAGCAGTGTGACACTTTCCTGTACTTTGAAATAGGCACCACGAATCCTAGATGAGTCAGAAAATACTCGAAAGGGTCTTGTGTTAGTGCAGTCAAAAATTGAAGATACTTCTCGAATGCAATGCTAGCATTAAAAAATAGTGGCTAATTCTTAGATGAAGATCAAGGAAAGAAATAACATCATAGCTTTCATGGATCAGTAGCATGATACAATTTACCCACATGACCATCAAACAATCATACAGGTTCAAGACAAGTGAGGCAGCCTGGGGCCTTGTAGACTCTTGTCAGCCAGGCTCGGCTAAGGGGTCCGTAAGTCAAACCTCCTGACAAAGAGAAGAAAGACCTCAGCTGCGGTCTTGGTTCTTCTAGGACCTGGCAGCAAGCTTCAGAAGGGGACATGGGACACGCAGAGTCTCATTTAAATGTTCCCATCAGCCAGCAAATGTCTCCCGAGCCCCATCTGTGTCCAGCATGAGGTTAGACACCCAGAAAATCATGGTAAATATAATTAAGAAAACCACTTCTGGCCTGACTTTTGAGTTTTAGAAAAGCCAAAATAATAACATGATCAAAATGTATCTGGTCTCATGACCTAGATATGGTATTTTTGAGATCATCAACATTTTTCTTTTAAAAATGTCTTTAAACATTTATTTGTCCCTCTGGGTGAAAAGGGCACGTATTTAGCTAAGAAGAAGCATTTGTTCCAGATTTCGTAGCCTAACATTGTGCACCCACACACTGAATTAAAATTTCTGTGTAGAAAATGCACCTTCGACAAGAGCTATCCAGGCTTCAGAACAACCCCATCTGCCCAGAAATGCATGGTTTTTAGGGATCAGGCCTGAGGTTTCCACTGGCTGATTATTTTCTCAAGGGCTAACCTAGTGATTCCAGATAACTGATTGATCCCATGAATATTGGCTAATTTGAAAGACTCAATCTTGGCCAATTACCTGTAAGACTTTCATAGAGACAGGCTTTCAAAGGGGAAGGGAAACATCTGAGATCAGATCACAAAAGGCAAACATCAAAAGTAAAGAGGTCCATAGGGAAGATGCTTTTTTTCCCCCAGAGGAGTCTCAGAATGAGAGATTCCTCTGTAGAACTTTGTATACTGGATCCAGGAGACTGTGAGTTGGCCATTCCTGCAAAATCAATGGTCTTTGCTGCTGTATTTTCCAGTTCCTTCATGGATGCTAAAATTCCTGTAGAAACTTACCCTAAGCAGAGTTTTAGAGGGAACTGTCTATTTGTGATATGGAGTATGGAATGAAGGGAAGCTATTCCTGTTAACATTCAGGAGACTGAACTCTGAGTCCTTCTAGTGTTTCTTTCTTGGTGGGTGGGTGTGGGTGGTAAAGGGTGGGCTGGTAGCGTTCTAACATCAGCTCTCCACACTGCTTGAAGTAGACACTTCTAAGTGAGATTTGCAGAGATGGGTATTGAATTTCTGGAAGAACTGGAATTGTATATATGCCTTCATTGTTCATTTCCATGGCCAGAGCATCTGTCTGGAGGCGTGGTTAGCCCCTGGGCGCAGGACATCCGGATCTGTGGGTTGTCAGGACACAGGCATTCCAAGTGGCTGGCAGCACACCCTCCTACTTCTTTCTGGGGTGCTTGCCAGCCAGAGAGAATGTGAATGGAGCCAGCTCTCACCTATCAGCCCGATAGCATGTGACAGCATGTCGGTGGCCTCAGACTTCAGGAGTCCTGGTAACCCACTTTGGGTGAACTGATAACTACAGGCACAACAGATCACTAGAAGAACAAATAAAGCCCGCGAACGGATATTTAAAACAAAAAAACAGAAATGGTCGACAAACCCACGGAAAGGCACTTGACCTCACGCATATTTAATGAGGTCAGACTGAGTCTGTCATGCAAGATCACCGTGGCCTTGTAAATAAAGCCAAGATGGAAAGCCTGCTGATTCCTAGGACTGAGGCAGGTTACATGGAACATGCCTTCTACAGGGGGAGGACATGCTGCCCCCATGACACAGGACAATGTGACAACATGTGTGCAGATTGAGACAGGCTCACGTCTTGACTCAGCCCTTCATTATACTCACATGGACACGAGAGCACAAGGGGACATACATGCTGTTCCCAGGCAGACAATCCTGGAGGAAGCTACATATCTCCCCACATGGGACCTATTCCGTGAGCCATGGTGTGTTCACTCACACAATCACTTCATCTCTAACTTCAGAACATGCCATGGGCCTGGTGGCTGCCATGTGCTGTCCATGGGCCCTGCTCCTTCCTCCATCCTTTCTGTGAGCACAAGCTCTGCCCCCTGCCCTGAGCCATCGACCCGCTCTTCACAGGCTGACAAATTCAGCTTTGCAGCCTTTCCCTTGAGTGCCAGGCCTCAAGTCGTGTGCCTTTCCAAGGCACAGTGCCACCGGGACACAGTGCTCCACTGGACAGAGAGCCAGCTACGCCTGGTGACACGTGACAGGTCTGCTTCCCTTCAGTTTCAATAAAACCTCCTCTTTCTTTTCTGGGAAGCAGGGGTTTCCCAAGACAACCTTCTTCCAGCCTCTGCAGCCACCCTGAGAAATGGCTTCCGCCAAGGACACCATGTTTGTCTGGGATTCCACCCTCTTCTTCTGCTGCTTCAGAACACAATGTCAGTCCTTACCTCCCGACTCTCTCCCACAAAGTGTGAGATTTCAGATCTCACCAAGAGGACTGATGGCCTTTCCCACACTGGGAAGCTCCTTCCCACCCATGCCGCCCTATCTCTGCTGACTCCGGCAGTGTCCACAGCCCAGTTCCTGCTCCTCCCACACGCCTGTCCCTTCTAAGGACCATGAAGATGCATCCAGCAATCTATGTCTCCCCAGCTCTGTGTGGCTGCGGAGTGGAGCCCATGCTCACCGTGCCTTGCTCTTGCTTCAGCAGTCTACCCTGGGACACTGCCTGACCCCTGATTTGATTGTTTCCTCCATCTGGATGTGGGGTGTGGAGACGGGTGTATGGGGGAGGGGTGGAGGGGTAAATGTGCCTGGGGGTCTTAACAGTGCAGAGTCTGGCCTCGGATTTCCAGACTGTGGCTGATGCAGGGAGGAAGTGCTCTCCTGAGAGGGGAAATAGCTCCCAGGACCAGCCAGGCTTTCAGCTGAAGCCCAGTGCAATACCTCGCTGGTGGGTCCGAGCCTGTGTTATCCCTCTCAACGACGCTTCTGCAGATATTCTACCTCCGTTTTCCCTCTCCTTCCTCCTTCCAGGATTCCAAGGGCAAACAAAAAGCTGGTTACACAGTTTCGTATATAAGATTAATGCCCCAATGAGTTTATTTGAGTCAGAGTCTCCCTCTGTCACCCAGGCTGGAGTGTAGTGGCATGATCACAGCCACTGCAGGCTTGACACGCTGGGCTCAGGCGATCCCTCTGCCTCAGCCTTTCAAGTAGCTGGAATCATTGGCGTGTGCCAGTACACCTGGCTAATTTTTTGATTTGTTGTAGAGACGAGATCTCACCAAGTTGCCCAGGTTGATCTAGAACTCCTGGGATCAGGCAATCCTCTCACCTCAGCCTCTCAATGTGCTGAGATGACAGACGTGAGCCACCATGCCTGATCTACCAGATGAGTTTTTTAAAGTACTGTTTTGTTAGTTGGATGTGACCCATCGTGTGTGGCATCTGTGATGCTTCTGTGGAAGTAAACAGAACTTGAAACTATGAGTATGACTTGACTTTGCTTTTTAGAAAAACATAACTCCAATTCCAGAGCTTGTGGCTGGGGGCGGACAGAAAAGGATCTGCTGCTGATGGCCTCTTTGGGTTGGTCTGATGCTATACTGCCCACTGGTGGAAGGTGAAGGTGAGGCATGTCACAGATAAGGAGGGAGGAGATGAGATTCTCCCTGGAATTGCTGGGGTTCTGTGTCGCCACAGCTGCCTGTCCACTTCCCAGCACAGTTGTGTGTGATGCACACTGTGCATACGTTCTGTTGTTGATGGGGTTGGGTGAGCTAGGGCTGGTGAAGGGAAGCCCTGAGGATGGGACAGAGTCCTGCAGTGACAGAGTGCTACATGCTGAGTCACGTGGAAAGCCCAACCACACTCAACGTCTCTGAACACCTCGTCACATAAAAAGGATCTGCATTGTTTTCTGTTGATATCATCGCTGGTGTGTTTTATTTTAATGTAGTAAGCTAAGCTATTATTAAACATAAAACATTTATGGATTGTAAAAATATAGGGTGTGCTTATTTTTCTTCATAGAAAAGCTATCAAGAAGAACAAACTCCTTATTTTTTAATGTGTGAGAAAATAATCTCGCCTGTTTTCATCTATTTGTGCTGCTGTAAAGGAGCACTTGGGACTTGGGTGTTTAGAAGGAAGAGAGGACTGTTTGACTCATGGTTCTAGAGGCTGTACAAGAAACACAGCACCAGCATCTGCTTCTGGTGAGGCTCCAGGAAGCTTCAAGCCAGTGAACCTAGAACACATGGCGAGAGAGGAGGCAAGAAACGTGAGACAGGGGATGCCCGGCGCTTTTGCACAACCAGCCCTCGCAGGAACTAGCAGAGTGAGAACTCACTCACCACTAGGATGATGGCACCAAGTCACTCAGGAAGGATCTGCCCCATGGCCCAAACCCCTCCCACCAGGCCCCGCCTCCAGCACTGGGGGGCCACGTTTCAACACAAGACTTGGCTGAATCAAACAAAACATATTCAGACCACAGTATCACCTTACAGCCATCCCGAGCTTCACACGACAGTCAGCTTGGACTTCAGGGGTGATCAGGACACCCACACCTGCCTCGTCCCCCATCAAGCCCTTACACACACCGTCCCCAGGATTTTGTCCCCTCCTCTACGTTTTGTGTTTGAACAAAGGGACACCCATTCCACTTCCTCTGTGAACCTCTCTGACTTCCTGTGTCACAAGATACACTCCTTGTCTGGTCCTCTTCGACACCTGTGGTCTGCCTATGAATATGCCCTGCCTGTGTGAGATGATGTGTGCTCTAAGCGCTCTTGGTCAGACATTCCTGGAGAGATGTGCTGTGCTCTCATGTTGATCTTGCATGGTGTGTAGTGCAATGCCTTGCATACAACAGTCCATAGCTGGTGGTGTTGGGGGAATGAACCCAACGTGCTCATGAATGGGCATTTCCATGTATCTACTCAAATATAACAATGTGGATGTTGATGACATTCCCAGTTGGGGGTCAAAACAGAGCTCACCTTGGTCTAGTGAAAATGAATAATAAGCTCTGGGCAGGACCTTCAAATTTAAGAAGGGATTCCCTGGTGTTTTGGCAAGAGCCACAATATGCACCGTCATCCTTGTTTGACAGGAGAGGCAATTGTAGCACAAGGTCAAACCATGGGTTCAACAGAAAGCTCTGAGAAGTGTCTACATGGGTGCAACTTGGGAGTTTGCAAACTGAAGTGCAATGGCAGTCACCCCCCAGCACAACCTTGGAGAGTCTGATTCAGTAATTCAAGGATAGAATCTTGGGAATTTGCGTCTGCAATGAGGTTCTCAGCTGGTCCTGATGCCAATTATAGGTGGAACACACTGTAAACACGGCAGTGGGGACTTTTCACCTGGGAGGTTACTCGGAAGAGCTGCTGTCTGCAGGGGCCTCCGCCTGGGCCCAGGACAAGGCCGGTTCTTGTGGTGAGTGATGCCAGTGGGTGCCCCCAAGCCTTTCCCTTCTCCCAGTCAGAAGTTCTCAGTTTCCCTGGACAGAAGGACACCTACAAGCTATCAGCCATGCGGCCACCCAGGTGAAGAAGGCTGAACCCTCACTGCACATGCCTGAAGCTCACCTGGAGCCGCCCTGGGCATGTGCCTTCCCACTAGGCCTCCATTCCCTGAAGGTAACCCCTTCTCCCTCACCCTGGGATGCTTCCTGACTCTTGACTTAAATCATGTTTGAACCGGTCCTCTCGTCTCTCCAGATCTGCCATATCCGACCCTCCTAACACATACACCAGAAGCCCAGGATTCAGATTCACAGACTCGCCCTCGCTCCAGTGAGGTCCTGGGAGCCTGAACCGATGCCTTCTCACCCAGACAACCTCAGCCTTCAGATTCATCCCACAGTCCCTGCCTCTCTCAGCACCCCTGCAAATTCACCAACACCCACATATGCTTATGTGGAACTTCATGACAGCAAAATAGATACACAAATAAGTGTGACTGGGATGGCATCTGCCGGGAAACTGTCATTATGTAAATGATCAAGGTATCAACTTGAAAAGAGGAGATGCCGGTCATCATTCTCTAGGGGTGCTCCTTTCAGAAACTTGCTATCAAGTTTTCAAGCAAAATCCACGCCCCAGGGAAGTTATATACCCATAGACACATAAGGAGGCAGCAGAAATCCTCACTACATGAAGGGTGACTTCAAGGAACAGTGCAGAAGAAGGGGTCAGCAGGGAGGCCAGGAGTGCTCTTGACTTTTGTGGGTTTTTTCCCATATGGAATCAGCTGTGTTGCTTTTCCTTTTTCAGAACTCTTAAGCACCCTCTCCAGGCTGCTGGCTAACCGTACGACGGCATTGCAGGCAAATGACCCAGTCTGTGTGAGTCTCTACATCGGCTTTGTTGGCTGGTGATGGATCCCTTTCCAATCACTTGCTCTCGCCAGTGGACAGGTGCCATGTATTCAGTGGAGCAACTCCGTGGCCGGGGGGTGTCAGGGGCTCAGCACATCCATAACCATGCCACAAAGCTAAGGCACCATCCACAAGCTCCCTGCAAAAGATAGCCTTTGTTCTTTACCTACATGGATTCCCTCTAACAGGCCTTTAAGCCAGGGAAGAAAGAAGAAAACCAGAAAGCATCACCAGCACAGACTCAACCGAGACTCATCTTGAAATGCAAGCAACCTCCAAGATACTGAAGTTGTAACACAAACACAACACTATGTCTTGGCAGCATGTGACAGGCAGTGCAATTATACCTACTGGCCAGTTTCCCTTGTACCCTCACAAACATTTCAAAGTAGGGAGCAGACTGCCATGATGGCTCGGGGCTGCAATCCCAGATACTTGGGAGGCTGAAGTGGGAGGACTGCTTGAGACCAAGAGTTCAAGACCGGTCTGGGCAACACAGCAAGACCCTGGTTTTAAAAAATACAAAAATAATTTTTTAAAAAGATTGCTGTGAGCTATGATTGCACCACTGCACTCCAGCCTGGGTGACAGAGCAAAACCTTGTTCCTAAAAATAAATAAATACAGAGTAGGGCACAGGAAATAGCCATGGTTTCCTCTGAATGAGAGTTTCACTCCAAAAAATGCTGGACCAAGCTTTCCTCTGTCCTCATGCTTCCGTGCACCTGCCTTGATGCTTTTATTAAAGCGCTTTTATGTCTAACTAAACTTCTCCTTTGTTTACTGTTCTCTTTCCTGTGTTGCAACGGACACACACAAAGACCTAGCATCGACTGCCACCTGCCAAGTAATTCACATGTGTGGATGTAACCTGTGCTTTACATTCAAAGAGCTCGTTGGCAATGTGAACTGCTGGAGATCATCAAAGAAGAGATTCATTGGTTGTGCTGTAATATTCCTAGAACTGGAGACGGGAGCTTTGCCTCTTTTTAGAGGTTCAAGGACTGTCCTTCCTATGACAATGTAAAGCCCTTGGGAGTCCTCTTCCTCACAGAGATGTGGATGCTGAGGTCTGAGGACAGTGAGGGAGGGGCCTCTTCTCACTATTTCGATATCAAAACTTGTATGCATTGTACACATTGTCCTATAATTTTGGTGTATCTTCTCCTATTTTCCAATGACTGGATGTAGAAATAACATGCTAAGGGTCCGGGGAATCTCATTAATTGCCAAGTGTTTCATTTTAATTTTCTACTAACTCTGGCAGAATTTGCGCGGTGAATAAAACAAAATGACTATTGGCAGAAAACTTTTTCTGTTAAATTCTACTGAATAGTATGTAAAGGGCATACTTTAATTAGGAAATAATTAGTACAGAAGAAATGGGAGCTCGTTTTATGTGTCAACTTAAGTGTTTTTCCCCCTTATTGGTGTCCCCGGTGTCCATTATTTCCATCTTTGTGACCATTAGCTCCTACATTATGAGTGACAACATGCAGTGTTTGATTTTCGGTTTCTGAGTCAGTTCACTTAGGATGATGATCTCCAAATCTGTCCATGTTGCTGCCAAGGACAGGAATTCATTCTTTTTTATGGCTGTGTAGCATTCCATGGTGTGTATGCACCACATTTTCTTGATCCAGTAAATTGTCGGTGGGTCCTCAGGTTGGTACCATGATTTTGCTATTGTGAATAGTGCCGCAATGAACATACGAGTACAGGTAGCTTTCTTATGTATTGATTTCTTGTCTTGGGTAGATCCCCAATAGTGGGATTGTTTTTTAAAACACCGTGCTCTCAGGTCTAGTCTGAGAGTTACAAGTGCCTATATTCAAGGGTTAACACACACATGACCACTCAGCATGCTCTGCGCACACACTGGTGTCAAATGCTGGGGTCTAACAAAAAGGCACCTGGAATATATGCCTCTTGCTGCTACACCCCTTCTCTTTCCTTCCTGCGCACGTCTTCTCCAGGAAGGAGTGAATGCCAAGGCACTCCTGCTGATCCGAACTGCACTCTGAATTCTAGGATGCACTGGAGAAGCTGGGTCATCAGACCATGGAGACCTGATAAAGAGCCTCTCTTTTTCTTGGTGATCTGGGCTTTTTGTTAGGAGCCCAGAATTTAAACTGCCACTATCAACCACTTTCTACTTTTAAACACTTAAATATAGCTTAAATATATGGGGGTGGGGGGGCACAAAAGAGACCAGAATTATCTTTTGGAGAGCGGGCCCCTTGTAGTACACTTGGAATCCTCTGGATCAAACGGTCAACCAGAGTTTTCATCTGGAAGTTTTGAGAAGGTTGTGTTACAATTTATGGAAGAAACGTCCCAAGTTGTGGCAAACAGGTGGCTGGTTCTTCCTCCGTGACAATGTACCTGCCCACACTGCACTGAGTGTTCAGCAGTTTTTGACCAAAAATGACATGACCCTGTGCCCTACCCTCCTTATTCACCAGCTCTCACCCTGAGTGACTTTTTTTTGTTTCCCCAGATGAAAAAATGCTTCAAAGGGAAACGTTTTGCTGATGTGGAAGAGGTGAAATGAAAAGCAGCAGAAGCACTCAAAGGCATCAAAACTGACAAATTCAAAAACTGCTTCTAGCAATGGAAAGAGCATCTCAATAGGTGTGTTGCATCACATGGAGGGTACTTTGAAGGTGACTCAAGTTTTAACACGTAAGAATAAATACACATTTTAAAATAAATTTCATTTTGGGGGGAGTCTCTCCTCATACCTACAAGTACTCAATCACAGAATAATTGGGTACTATTTTGAAATCTGCAAAAAAAAAAAATGTGTGGTTCAGTTATGTCAGTTTCACATATTTGATGTTATCAATGTTTTTATCAACTTCTCACACTCAGAAGTCATTGATTTCTTTCAAGGAGGTTAAGGGCATCAGTAAAATGAACAAAAGTTCACTTTATTTATTTATTTATTTATTTATTTTTAGAGTTGTAGTCTCACTCTGTCGCCTAGACTGGAGTGCAGTAGCACACTCCTGGCCACCACAGCCTCAACCTGCTGGGCTCCAGTGATCCTTCTGCCTCAGTCTTCCAAGTAGCCGGAACTACAGGCATGGGCCTCCACGCCCGGCTAATTTTTTTATTTATTTATTGTAGAGACGAGGTCTCACCAAGTTGCCTGGGTGGGTCTCGAACCCACAGGCTCAGGCAATTCACTTGTCTTGGCCTCCCAAAGTGCTGGCGTTACAGGCTGAGCCACCATGCCCGGCCCAAAAGTCCACTTTAAAAAACAAATTGCCACACTCCTCCAAAGAACCCTTGTGTGAAAGCAGTTATTTTTGGTATGTTTACTCTGTCACCTCATTTCTGCAATTGTAAAAATCAGATTGTCTTCTTGGACCCACATTCATGAAACAGGAAGTTTCAGTTCGTGACTGTAGTCTACTCATGGTGGCTGTGGCTGGGTAAGGGATTTTCAGTTTTAGGACAATACAAACTGCCTTACTTTTTTCTACCAGTGACGCTGGAATATAAGTGATGTACAATAAAGGGCATGTATTTAAGGGGCATAATCTGATGTGCTTTGGTGTATGTATACACCTGTGAGAAATAGCGTTACAATCAAGATAGTGAAGACATCCATCCATCCCCCAGATGTCCTAATGCCTCCTTGTAATCCCCCTCTTAT
Source organism: Tarsius wallacei (assembly GCA_963574415.1). Lineage (NCBI taxonomy): Eukaryota > Metazoa > Chordata > Mammalia > Primates > Tarsiidae > Tarsius > Tarsius wallacei. The sequence goes on along the minus strand of CAUYQG010072029.1, from coordinate 11,071 downwards.
GACTGTCACCCAGGCCCAGGCAGCCACCGATCTGCTGTCTGTCACTGTATGTTGTTTTGAATTCACTAAAATTTCATGTGAACACAATCACACATGATGTCTTCTTTTGGCCTGACTTCCTTCTTTCTGCTTAGTTATCTTGAGATTAGTTCATGTTGTAGATTATCGTTCTTCTGTTCCTTTTTTATTGTCTATTTATTGATTTGCCTTTTGACTATTACGAATTAAGCTGCTGTGAAAATTCATCTGCAAATGTTTGTACGGAGATGTGCTTTATTTCATCTTGGGTAAATGCTTAGGACACATCGTAGGGGTACATTCCCCTTTTTAAGAAACTGCCAGGTTGCTTTGCTAAAGCGATCCTAGCATTCGATATTCCCGCCAGCAGGGCCTGAGAATTCACTTCCTCACATCTTCCCCAACAGCTTTTTAAATTTTAGCCACCATAATAGGTGTGTAGTAGTTTGTTACTGAGGTTTTAATTTACATTTTCCTAATGATTGATTATGTTAAACATCTTTTCATGTGCTGATTTACCATTCATGCATCTTCTCTGGGGAAGGGTGTGTTCAAATAGTTTGCCCATTTTGAAACTGGGTTGCTTACTTTTATTACTGTGTTTTGAGAGTTCCTTACAGATTCTGGATACAAGCTGTGTATCCCATGTATGCTTTGAAAATATTTTTTTCCCAGTCTATGACTTGTCCTTTTGCTCCCTTAAAGCTGTCTTTAAGAGCAGTAGCTTTTATTTATTTATTATTTTTTAACTTTTAAATTTTTTTATTTTAAAATTCTGGGATACAATTCAGGGTTATGTAAACAAATAGCTTTTATTTTTGATGACATCCAACTTATCAATTTGTTCCATTATGGATCATACTTCTAGTGTTAGATCAAAGAAATCTTTGCCTAAGCCAGTGTCAAAAGATTTTCTCCTGTGTTGTCTCCTGGAAATTTTATAAATTTAGATTTTACATATAGCTATATGATCCACTTTGTATGTGGTGCAAAGAATATGAATAGAAGTTTTTGTACATATAGTAATTCATTTTTTCATCACCTTTTATTGAAAGACTATTCTTTCTCTATTTAAGTGCCTTTGAGCCTTTGTCAAAAATTAACTATAAGTGTGTGTATGCAACTCTGTTTCTGGGCTCTGTATTCTGCTCCACTGAGATATTTGTGCATTTTGATACCAAAACTACACCATTGTGATTCCTGCTGCTTTATGGTAAGTTCTGAAATTAAGTAATGTTAGCCCTCCAACTTTCAAAATTGTTTTGGTAATCCTTTTCCATTTACATATAAATTTTGGAATCAGATGATTAATTTCTATAGAAAGCCCACTAGGATTTTGATAGGGATTGTGTTAAATATATAATTTCAATTGGAGAGAGAATTTACTTAACATTATTGAATTTTCCTGCCCATGAATATGTGCTCTCCATTTATTTATGTCATCTTTAATCTCTCATAAACATATTACTGTCTTTGGTGTTATAAGTGTCTTTCTTATTTTGTCAAATTTGTGTAGTTTTTTATGCTATTTTCAATGGTATTACCTCTTTTTAAAAAATTTCAGTATCTAATATTTTGTCACCAGCTTATATGGATGAAATTATTTTGCATACTTGTCTGTGACTTTGTTAAAGTTATTTATTACATCTAGAAATCAGACTGACGATTCCACGTATTTTTGTCACGGTTTGTAGTTAATCGTGCGATCCACAAAAATAGCTTTTTTAGTCTTTCCTTTTTTTCTTTCCTTGACCTTTTACACTGGATAGCATTACTATTTTGATTTTTATAAGCTCATGTAAATTTATGGGGTACAAGTGTAGTTTTTTTGACTGCATAGATTGCGTATTGGTGAAGCCAGGGCTTTTATGGTATCCATCACTTAAATAATGTATGCTGCACCCCCATTCGGTAATGTCTCATCACTCACTCTCTCTCACCACCACGCTTGCCCCCCAAATTCTGAGTCTCCACTGTCTATCATGATGTCTTTTTCTTGGCTCAAGTTTTATTTAAGAGTTTTCAAATGTCTGCAGATTTTCCAGGGATCTTTCTAATACTTGTTTCAAGTTTAATTGCATTGCAGCTGAATCTTTTTAAACTTATCAAAACTAGTTTTATGGTTTGTCAAGGTCAGTTTTTAGTGTGCAATTGAAATGTGTATTTTGCTATTTCTGGGTAGTCTTTTATAAACGTCAGTTAGGTCAGGTTGGCTGATAGTGCTATTTAAATTTTCCAGATCACTGTTGATTTTCTTTTTACTTGTTTTATATGAGCTGCTTGTCTATATTCTAGTTCCTTTACCTTATAAATTAGTGATAGAAGAATGTTGAAACTATCTAGTTTTGTGAGTTTATTTCTCTTTGCAATTGTATCCGTTTTTCTCTCAGGTATTAGGAGGCTCTGTTACTAGGTGCATAAATGTTTAGGACTGTTATGTCTCCTTGATTATTTGATACTTTTAAAATGGTGTGCTTTAGTCCTAGAAATATATTTTACTCTAAAATCGACTCAAGTACTAATGTAACCACATTGGCCTTGTTCTGATTTCTGTTAGCTTTGTGTACTTCTCCTCATCCATTTACTTTTAACCTATTTGTGTTTTTACATTAATATTTCAAGCGTGTTTCCTATTGGCAGCAAGGATGTTGTCCTTCACTCAACCTATTGTTACCCTCTGTCTTTGTTACATTTTCACCAAGCTGTAGTAACAAGGACCTGACTTACCTTTCTGCCCAAAATAACCAAATTATGAATAAATATTTGAAACAAATATGCAAGGAGATAGTAACCAGCCAACAAAGACAATTATTTCTGAGAGGTGAGTTCTACAATTGCCCTAGTTATTTCCACCACACAGGAGTGCGATCAGACGGAGACCATCAGACTCTCTGACTTGGGAAGAAGGATCTGTGATTCTGAGAAGACCAAGACATATGTATCCCAGTATAAAGTACTAGACTAGATATCTGACAAAAGAGCTGTACATTGGAGGTACTGGGCTGAGTACTGCTCAGCACATGCATGTGAGGAAACTACCAGTGGCTGAGGAAAGTCTACCCATAAGGATGAGAGGCTGTGGAGGCTGGTGTTCATACAGGGCTGAGGATAGAATCTGTCCTCACCAGCCAGAGTGGAAAATAACACTATTCACGGGGCACTGAGTAGAACACACAAAGGGCCTTGCCTCTGTGGATGGGAATAATTAGTCCTCAATTGAGAATGGTCTCTGTCCTGCCCACCAAATGTTAAAAACAAAATGCAAAATAATTAATCTACTTTCAAGTAACTTAACATATCATAATCCACTTGTTTAGAAATCAGGCTGAGAATAAAAGACATACTACATACAGTGCAACAAAGATAAAGATGAGAGTGGATTTCTTATAGAAATAAATAAATATGACATGGCAGAGAAGCAACATCTTTAAAGCACTGAAAGAAAAAAATCGATCACAACCTAGAATTCTATAACTAGCAAAATACTTTCAAAACAAAGACTCCTCTGACAATTTCAAATAACTGTCTTCAAATTTGTTGATTTTTTTCTTCTGGTCCTACTTGATTAAGTCTGCTGTTGACCCCCCGGTACATATTTTTTAAGTCAGTTGTTTTATCCTTCAACTCTAGATTTTCTGCTTGTTTTTTTAAAATAGAATATCTTTGTTGATATTCTCATTCTGCCCATGAATTGTTTTCTTTATTTTGTTTAGTTCTCTGTGTTCTCTTTTAGCTCATTGAGCATACTTAAGTATTTTGAATTATTTGTCAGGTAGTTCACAGATCTTAGTTTTTGGGGGATTGGTTTTTTGTTTTTTTCTATTATTATTATTAGTTTGTTTCCTTGATTGAGCCATTTCTCTTTACATACTTTATGGTCTTGTGCTGAAATCTGAGTATTCAAAAAAGAAAAAAAAAAAAACTTCTTCTAGTCTTTACAGACTGGGTTTGTGAAAGGAAATGCTCTCAGCAATAAGCTCTTCTAGAGATTCTGGAGACTCCTAAACCAGAGAGCCCTTCTCTGGGCTTGTGTGTATAATTTTTCTGTTAAAGAGATTTGCCCTTGCGTTTTCTAGATTCCATCATCCGTTTCTCCCCTCGTTTCATTCTGTAGTACTGCAGTCTTTCTGGGGCTCTAACCAGACACAACACTCATGTCTATGCTCAGTGGCCCCCAACCTGGTACCCAAACCATGCTGATTCCTATCAGTGCTCCAAGTTAGGCAAGAAAGAAACCCATTTCTCCAGCAGCTACCCCGAAATGCCAGAACATTGAATACACATTCCACTCTTTTCTTTCTCTACTGAGAGAGAAGCTAGGATTTGAGAGCTTACTCTCGAAGGTGCCACAGTGTCCCGGGTGAAGAGAAGATCTAGAAGAATGACACACATTTTTATACCTACTTCAGTGAACCTTTCTTGGCTTGGTGCTTCTCTGGTATTCGGGAATTCTCACCAAGATAGCTTAGGTACTGAGACTTCATTTGATATGTGGTTTGCAGATATTTTCTCCCAGACTGTAGCTTCTTTTTATTGTTTTACAAGTTTTAAAAAAAGTTTTAAATTATGGTGTAGTCTAATGTCAGTTTTTCTTTCATGGATTGTGCTTTTGGTGTCAAGACTAAGAACTCTTTGCCTAGTTCTCAATCCTAAAGATTTTCTCTTAAGAATTTTATGTTTATCATTTCATAATCCATTTCACTTAATTTTTGCAGAAAAATGTGAGAATTAAGTTGAATTTTATTTATTTTTGATTATAGATGTTCAATTCTTTCAATCTCATTGTTGAAAAGTTATCTTTCCTCCTTTGGGGTTTTTTTTTTTTAGCATTTTAAAAAATCAGTTGGGCATATCTGTGTGAATCTATTTATAAGTTTTCTGCTCTGTTCAGCAGGTCTATGTGTTTGCTAGTCTCTATTCATCAATGTCACACAATCTTGATTACTGTAGCTGTATAATAAATTTTGAAACTGTGCAGGTTGATTAATGCAACTTTATTGCTCTTTTTCAAAATTCTTTTAGTGATTCTAGTTTATTTTCATTTCCATATAAATCTTAGAATAGTGTCTTCATCTAAAAAAAAACTTGCTTGGATTTTAATAGAAATCGCATAAAACTTACATATCAATTTGGTTCATTTGGAAAATTGGGATCTTTAATAAAGTCTTCCAAAACATGAAAATAGTATATCTCTTCATTTATTTAAACCTTGAGTGTCTTCATCACCACTGTGCAGTTTTCAGCATGTGAGTCTCATACATAGTTTTGCAGACTTACACCTAAGTATTTTTTTGAATGATAGAAATAGTATTGCATTCTAAATTTTGTTGTCCGTGTGCTCATTGTTAGCACAGTTGTCCCTCAGTATCCACGGAGATTGGATCCGAGACTCCTGGAATTACAAACGTTTGTGAATGCTCAAGTTCCTTATATAAGATGACATAATATTTGCATATAATCTATGTGTATCCGTCAGTTGCTTCAAGTAATTTATAGATTACTTATAATGTTTAATAAATTGTGAATGCTATGTCAATAATTGCCATATTAGATTGCTTCTTAATTTGCATTTTTTCTGCATTGTTTTTCAAATATCTTTGATGTGTGGTTGCTTGACTCTATGGATGTGGAAACTGCAGATATGAAGGGCTGACTGTATATAGAAAGACAGCTGATTTTTGTGTGTTTGTCTCATATCCCGAGACCTTGATGAACACACTCACTAGTTCAGAGTTGCCTTTGTTGGTTTCTTGTTTTCTACAGACAATCACATCATTGCAAATACGGACATTTTATTCTTTCATTTCAGATCTGTGCCCTTTTTTTTCTGTTGTGCTTGCCTAGATGAGAGTGATTGTTGTTTTGGTGTCTTCTACCTCCTTCTCACCTTTTTTCCTGTGCCCTGTTCACGGTCCTTTGGCTACAGATAGCAGCCTCTTACTGGGGCTTTTCTTGTCTGAGCCAGTCATTGTCTCCAGGTGACTGGTTCTTCCATCACCTCAGTAGAATATATGAGGCAAAAACAACTCCCAGGGGACACACTGCACTGGTGCTTCCTGGGATCGTCTGTCCAGAACCACTCTGCCACCTTCTCCCTGCTTCTCAGAGTCTTCAAGTTTGTTTTATATATTAGCAGGCATTTTTATTTGGGTTTAGGGGGAAAATAAGGAAAAGTATATCTGCTCCACATTCCCAGCAGCACCATTCATTTTTAAAATGTTGCACAAATCTCACTCCTGGAATTATGTCAGGTCCATCAAGTTAGGGTAAAAGTCGACCAAAAAAGAACAATCACAACGAAACCATTACCAGTGCTGAGGAAATGGCATCTTGAATACTGTTGACTGCAGATGAGGCCTCAAAGGGTGAAATGGTGGGAAGCCCAGGTGGTGGGAGGGCTCCGAGCTCACCTCTACCACCACCCTCTGGTGGCTGGAAGAGGTGATAGGCCGACTGTGACGTGGGGATTTCTCTTGGCGGAACTTCTGTCTTCCTGAGCTCCCATGTCCCTGCCTGAGCACTTCAGAGCGGCTCTGAGGATGCCTGAGTACTGGTTTCAGGAGCAAAAAACACGAGACAAACGCCGCGGCGCTTTGGGGCTTTGCTCACAAAGGCCGGCTCAGTCAGTGGAGAGAAACTTTCTTCTCAAGGTAGTTATGGAACATCAAACCGCTTTGAGGGAAAAAAGGATTTTCCCTTTTGATCTTGCACTTCCTTCTTCCTCCTGCCTGGGCTTTAGAAGCAAAGTCTGCAGGGATTTTGTGACCCTAAGAACAGAAGCAGCACGCACAACATAAGAAGGTTGCCAGAAGGACCTGGGCCCTGGCAGGTCTGCGTTTGAAAGGTGCACTCTAGACACTAGGAGAGCTCATGCTAATTTCCCCAAATCACTCACCACTATCCCACACTGTCAAGTCAGCCTCCGATCGCCTCCGTGTAGATTTCAAATTGTGTTATTGCATTTTTTTCTTGTTCTACATTGGCTGTGATCGCACCCGTCTCCTACTTTATAGGACCCTATTTCAACTTCGTGATTTTTTTGGCTCCATTTTTTTCGGATATTGCTTTCTTGACTATACCAGTGTTGCTTTGTACAATTGCCTCCTGATTCCTGCAGCAAATAGTCCTCAAGGTGTTCGTCTGTACCACCTCTGCACGTGCCTCCCCCATGCCCGCCTTCTCTTTCAAAAGAGATACTGCCAACATAAGACCCTTTCTGTCACCTGTCACCATCAGTGTGTTTCTCCCTCCTCTGGCACATGCCTTACACCCGGCTGACATCCTAGCCCACGTCCCGGTGCCTGGCTGGAGGCACTTCCCGCTGCCGTTCTGGAAAAGCATCACGGTGCTGCCAACCTCTGATGGCTCCCTGATGCTGAGGGGATTGTGTGTATGTATGAAGTGCTGTGGTTGTTCTTAGGCAGGAGTGGAGCCTTTCCCGCAGCCCCAATCCTGGGAAGCTCCCGGTAGAGGCAGCGAACCCTAGGGCACAGTCTGCCGCTACACATTCCTTGGCCTCCTGTCTGCCTGCTTCCCGCCTGGTGCAGTTTTCAAGAGTGTTTGGCTGAGCACGGTGGGGAGCACGGGTGAGTGCTGCTTGGGGCAGCCATCTGACCCTGAAGGTGGCTGGTGGTCTGTGAGGTGTGGAGTTTGCATTTCTGTATCTCGCCAACTTCCCAGAGGAAAGCCCTTGCTCTGGGCTGGAGCTGTGCTGTTTTAATTTCCACGTCAACTCTAGCCTGCGGCTTAAATTTCTTACTCCAATGCCATCCACCTTGACCAGTTGCAAATCAGAGTCTCCTTTATGTGTAAAATTTCCCCACGAGACTTGATTTATCGCCGAGTAGAAAAATACTGGCATCCTAGTTAATGGAAATGCCCTCCAGATCCGGGCAAATCATTGCCTGACAGGCTTCCTCGCCAGGGTTGTAAATTTTGACTTTGTGCACCTTCATAAATCCTTTAAAAGAGCAGGACTGCCTGCAGCAGGAGCTGGTGAGCAGAGCCTGGTTTAGCGCGGAGCTGACCTTCTGCTCAGTGGGTTACCTGGCTTCTCTCACGGAGCCTCTTTGAGCGTTGAATGCTGCAGTAGTGGGAGAAAGCAGAGGAAAGAAGCCCCCACAAGGCTGATATGAGGTCAGATTGGAGAAGTGGGTAAAGCAGGCAGGAGATGAAAGCTGCAATGAAAATGATGGGGCAGGAGATGAGCTAAGAGCCATTTTTCTCTGTACCTATCTCTTTGGCATGTTTCCCCAGTTCCCGAGGTTCCAAAGGCAAAGTATGAGCTGATGCTCCACTGAATTAACAAGGGAATGTCAAAGGAGCGCTCACGACTGAGTTCTACCATGCTGGTACATTCCTAGGTGATTTTTGAAGAAGGGTTAGTAGGCCAGGCTTGGTGGTTCATGCCTGTAATCCCAGCGCTTTGGGAGACTGAGGCAGGAGGATCGTTTGAGTACAGTAGTCAGAAACAAACCTGGGCGAGATAGCAAGACTTCATCTCTACAGAAAACCAAAAAATTAGTCAGATATGATGGCTCATGCCTGGGGTCACAGCTAGTTGGGAGGCTGAAGAGGAAGGATTGCTTAAGCCCAAGAGGCTGAGGCTGCAGTGATTGTGCAACTGCACTCCAGCACTCCAGTCTGGGCAACAGAGTAAAACCCTGACTCAAGGGTAAAAAAAGAGGATCAGTATCAACCTGAGCCCCAAGCTCAGACAAGCAGACTGTTGTGCCCTAAGACCAGAGTCACGGGCGACCTGCAGGAGCTAGTGAAGCCGTAGGTCCGTGTCTTCTCCCTGGGACCCTGCACCTGCTCCCAGCGTGAAACAGCCCAGAGGTCACACTCCTGTGCTCAGCGTGTGGCCCGTGGATTTTCTGACCTCACACAATATGTACTGTTCAAACAAGCAATTACTGTTTTATGGTCAGGGTCTCTAAGCGTTCAAAGGGGGCAGGGGAGTCATAGGCTTGTCTGACCTCCTCAGCCAGGTCAGCGAATGGCACCTTCCCTGATGCCACCAGTGGATGGACCTCAGTGGGAATGTGGGTGAGACTGGCCTAACTTCCCACCTGACTTGGAATATACGTGCACTGAGTTCTCGCCTGCCTGAAGCCCGTTCTTTGGACATCACACACGAGTAGCTTTAGACATCTCTCTGAGTCCAGGGTATTCCTGAGTAGTTTCTTCTCTATTTCCAGTTGCACCTTTTCACAGTGGGCCTCTGCAGTGGAGGCTCTGGTTATTGGAGAGAAGTTCTGAGAGTGGATGGAGTTTTGTGACAAGTCTATATTCCTTTCATCTGGAATATTTGTGTCTCAGGAAAATGTATGTCCAAGGAAAGTAATAATTATTTTACTAGTGTTTTAAGTAGTAATTGAACCTTAATTCAATGACCAGTTCATATCATTTTATTTTATTTTTTAATTTTAAAGATGTGGGGTACAATTCAGGGTTAGGTATACAAATGTCCGTTATGCAGGTACCCTTGTTGATGAGGTGTGCCCCCTTCCCTCCCCTGGCAGTTTCCCACTACTGCCAATCCCTTTCTTATAGTATTATGACAATTGTTCAAAGTCTGCTTATAAGTGAGAACATATGGTATTCTGTTCTTTGTTTCTGTGATAGATCACTGAGTATGTATAGACTCTACATCCATCTAGTTCGTTTCAAATCTAGCAAAATGACACTATTAAGAATATTCATACACACAAAAAAAGAATACTCACTTTTCCCCTGGGACATCACAACCTTGGAGCTACAACATTCACTGTCTGATTCTCCAAGAAACTTCAATCACCTACCTAGGCTTACAAATGTAGCAACATTTGTTTGCTCACTTGAGCAGCTTTTAGAACTTTAAGACACTGAGTTTATAAAGATAAGAAACAGCTTTAAACATCTTAAAGGCAAAGTCCACACAAAAGAAGAACCATAACTAGATGCTGTTGCTGTTCAATGAATCATACACCCCAGAACTGGGCTGGAAGTGAGCTCCATTTCTTCATTCAGGTGTAGAAATTTACTCTCCCAAGCCAGGAAAAGAGAGGGGCCATCTCAGGTGTCTAGAGCCACCACGAGAGAATATTTAGGAATTTGGAAATAGGGCCCGAGACTTGTGAAAAAAGCACAGAAGAACTTGACCTAAACTGGCATGCATGAGGGGGGACCCCAAAAAATCAGAATTATCTTTTTGAGGGCAGGCCCCTTGTAGTACAGACATCTCCCACCAAGTAAGTATCTAGGAATCCATCGGCATCAGTGTACCAACTCACATTGTTGTGGAAGGGGCTGCATTCAATTTCAGTGAATTTTTTTTGAGTCTTTGAACATATTTGTCTATTTCATGAGGAATGATTTACAAGCATATCTGCCTACACTGCACTGAGTATTCAGCAGTTTTTCAAAAATGGCATGACTCCATGCCCCGTTCTCCCTATTCACCTGATCTCAACTTGAGTGATTTTTTGTGTGTGTGTTTGTTTCCTCGGGTAGAAGAAAGTCCTCAAAGGGAAAATGTTTTGCCAAAGTGGAAGAGGTAAAACAGAAAATGGCAAAAGCACTAACAGACATCAAAACTGATGAGTTCAAAAACTGTTTTGAGCAGTGGAAAAAGTGTCTTGCCAGGTGTGCTGCATCAAACGGAGAGTACTTTGAAGGTGACTACAGTTTAAACATGTAAGAATAAATATACTTTTGTTTTTAATAAATAAACTCCGGATTATTTTTTTTGTTTGTTTTTTTGGGTTCCCCTCGTATTACATTTAACTTTTACTTAAGGGACATTTCAAAGTCACATGTTCATACAACATGGTGCATCACACAGTGTTCTCTTGTAATCTTTTTTCCCCAGAAACCACTTCTACACATTCTGTCATAACCCCTTTTATTTCCCGATTAAGATGATACTGCTGCCGGGCTCGGTGGCTCAGCCTGTAATCCTGCGCCTTTGGGAGGCTGAGGTGAGTGGATTGCCTGAGCCCGCGGGTTCGAGACCCGCCTGGGCAAGCAAGACCTCATCTCTACAATAAATCAAAAAATTAGCCGGGCGTGG
>CAUYQG010072026.1:0-18801 GCA_963574415.1 Tarsius wallacei | reverse complement strand
TCCATCAAAAGAGGACTTGATTAAAAAAATGTGGTACATATACACAATGGAATACTACGCAGCCATAAAAAAGAATGAAATCATAAATTTCGCAGCAACCTGGATGGAACTAGAGTGTATAATACTGAGTGACCTCTCACAGAAACAAAAAACTGAGTATCACATGTTCTCACTCATATAGTAGACCTTGATCATCCAACGTATTACCACAAGAAAATGACTGACAGTGGTGGGAAATGATGGGGGGGTGGGACTAATAGGGGAAGGTATTAATGGCAGTAAATACCTGTCTGGGGATGGGGGGACACTTCTTATCAACAAGGGTGCCTGAACGAGACATATTTGTGTACCTAACCCTTAACTGTACCTCTCAATATCACAATAAAAAAAATTGTATAAAAAAAAGTCAGAGTTACTAATGTCTGAGTTATTCAAGAGAAAAAAATATCAAATGTATGCTTAATTTGCTAATATTCCTTCAATGTTAAATATAACATCAAAATAATATTGGATCCTCCAGGGAGAGTGACAGAAAATAGATGACTTATCCTGTGTCAAAAAAGGAGAAGAAATATAATCTCTGTGACCATTAAAAGTCTTATTGTTAAGAGTTTGATCAGAAAGTTCTAGTGAGTCTGGTAATTAAATGTTTTTAATTCTGTGAAAGATGAGGCAACACATATCTGTATTATGTCCCATACCATTTGTTAAATATCTATTAAATAAAAACTGAACTACCACATAGTCTTTTTTCTTATGCATATTAACAAAATTATAGGCAAAAATATAAGCAAGGTTACCAAAAATCCTTAATGTATATTTTCATGCATAAGCTTTATATTTAGAAAGAAAGTAGTCTGAGCATGTATTAAGAAGGAAATCTGCAGATAATACTGCAATTACTATATGTTTAATAAGATCTTAGAAGCTTATATTGAAAGCCATTTTTACAAATATACAACTATTTTATAATATAAAAAAGGGCCAGCATAAATTTGGTTGTTTTATGTTGCTCATAGGCTTCCTACACATTGGCATAAACTATGTTTTAAGCTTAGTTTTTTAAATGTATATTATTGTAGTAAATTAAAAAGACAGTGTCATTAGCACATTATGAGAATTTTCTTATATAATTATGTTTGGATTAAATACAGTGATGGTTTCAAAGCCCACTGACAGCAAAGTAATTTCTAAAGATAAAATATTTTCAGTTATCTCATTGCTTAAGGGAGCTTTCCAAAATTTGGTGGTTTAATCATTAACTATTTAATTATCTCACACCTATGAGTCCACTGAATGATTCTTTGTACATTTCACCTGATAGCTTCTGGGCACGCCTATATATTTGCTGTCAACTGGTGGGTAGCCTGCACTGACACTCAAGGGTATTCTTGTTTGTGTGTGACTTTCTCAAGCTGCTGGATGGAGGGATAGAGACATCTGAGTTTTATTTCTCTTGTCATTTAACAAGCTAGCAGCTAGTCTAAATTTTCTCAAATATGAATTGCATGTTTGTAAAAAAGCTGCAGAAGAAGTCATCCTCAATATACAGGGACTCGCCAAGTCTTTGTTTTTGTCACATTTACTATAAAATTCCGTGGCCAAAAAAAGTCACATGATCACTTCAGTTTCAAGAAATGGAAAAATATGACCCACCTTCATAGAAAGGAAGGAATTTGTGGGCATTTGGTAATCAGTCACAATTATTTTCTGGCTGCAATTTATTTACATTTCTCGCACATGGAAAATTATTCTACTATTCTTCCAGGAATCCAAAAGGTACCATACAATTCTGCCCTTAGGATTGAAATCCAAAATATTATATGATCTAAAATTATTCCTAGAAGGCAAACTTGGATGTGCCTATTCTGATCTAAAGAAACAAGTTATGTATGCCTTTCTAACAAATATTCATTGTTCAATGATATGATAGGTATGTGCGTTAGAAACTTGTAGAAATCATCCAAGTGTGAGCAGGTGATCATTTGTCAGTTGTTTTACTACACAATAACAAGAATAACCATTTTAGCAGTGTGCCGTAGCAATTTCTCACTATTTTCAACTCCATTAAGAGATAATGCACCATTTTTTGAGCTTCACCCAATAGTTCCTTCACTGGTTTTTCTAGCCATCATTATCTCGTATTTGCAATGTGAACTCCACTTCTAAACACAATACGTTTATCAATTATTTATTGCTGTGTAGCAAACGATCCCAAATGCAATTGCTTAAAACAATAATGATATAGATATCTTCTAAGTCAGTGGGTTAGTTGGAAAGTCCTTAATTGGGCCAGCCTAGCTGTTCTTTGCTGTCAATAATAGCTGGATAATTTGTGGTGTACTGGCTCACATGACTGACAGTTGTCAGGCTTTTGGCAAATTGGAAGACACTGGACCATGTTTCTCTTTTTATATAGTCTGAGTTCCTTTACATGGTCATTGGAAAGTCAAAACACTGAAACGTAATGTAAACCCCAGTGCTCAAGGACTTTCCAGGTCCCTGCTCTTATCACATTACTTTTATCACATTTGGTCAAAGCAATTCAAATAATGCTTACAAATTTAAAAGTTGGAATAATAGGTTTCACTTTTTGATAAGAGTAAAATAATTTGTAGTCATTTTTTTCAGTTTATCACATCAGTCTCCATAAAGAAGGAAGTAAATTTTCTGCTTCTATTAAATATAATCGTTTTATTTTATTTTCCTGTGAGACCAAACGGCCATAAAGAAGGTTAGAAAATGCAACATGTAAAGTTTCCTTTACATATGTGTCATCTAGTCAATTCTCTTGTTTTCTAATTCCTTAAACTTTTCATTATTAACACATTTCTTTTCTTTAATACTCCAATAGTCTACTATTTTTATACTTTAGTGTTTATCATTGCCAATTACCTCTGGAAATTTAGATAAATGTAATCTCTGTTATAATTTGCAATTTCCATTTTTGCAACTCATTTTCTTTAATCTCTCACTCTTAAAACAAAAACAGAAACTTTGACCTCATCTTGAACTCCCATCCATTAACTCTTACAACTTTTTCCATTGATCATCCTCCTCTTTGTTCAGCTTAGAATTCACTGTATGTTATGTTAATATAATTAACTCCTCCTCATAACCTCAATCTTACTTCCATGCATTACTCAAGCAAATCCCAAACCTGGATAAATCCATTTCTGCATAACCTAGTAACTATACCAGTAAATTTCAGTAAGAATAACCCACAACACACACATGCGCAATGCTATGGACTGATACCACTTTAAATCTGTGAACAAGCATCAGGCATACTCTTAGGATTTTTTGGCAAGCGTATCACATTTGTTGGCCAATTTACATAATTACCCAGTGAGAAAACCCCTCATATCTCTTTACTTCCCCACTTATTTTAAGCTAACATTATTTTACTGAGAATAAAGAAAAAAAATGGAAAGTGAATTCTTGATTTTACATCGCCAAGTGAGCCAAACTACTGGATTTTAAGGCCCATCCATTTTTTCCCTTCACTTACAATGATGCATTGCCATTGCTTACATCTAAAGTTGTATCCTCTGTACACTGAATCGCATACTAAATAACTAAAGCAATATCTTTCCCTTGGTAATTATTTCTTCCCTCTCCTGTCATGACATATTTAAATTATTTATGGAATCACTTCTATTACTATTTAACTTGATGAATACTAATTGAACTTAAAATAATGTGAATTATTTATTTACCTGTACCTGTGTATTAGATAAAAATATTAAAAGTATCTGTAAATACATATAAAGATATATGTGTCTATTTAGACACACAAATATATTCACCATTTATTATAACTACTATTTGATTATCATCTCATTCTCTCTTAACCTCTACAATTAAACATTCATCAAGGTCTAACCACTGTAGTAGCCATTCTTTTCAATCTCGCTATTTTAAATTCCTACAGTAAACTTGATACTTTTCAAAAATATTTAAGGTTCTCCCTCATTAAGTAATTTCTCAGTTGATTTCTGAGATACAACATTCTTTTGATTTTCCATAGAACTTACCAGATATTTTTTTCTCCTATCATTCTCATCTACCTCTAAGTATTAGAATTTATTTTTGATCAGTAAACATTGGAATTTTTTAAGAATCTGCCAGTCCTCAGAACTTTCTTTTCTTCTTATAACTCTCTATCTTCTTAGTGGTCTCATATTCCCATGGCCTCAAGTAATTTGCTAATTACTCCTGTATTTATATAACCAATCTTCATTTCTGCTCCTCAAGTTTTACGTTTTTTTTTTTTTTTTTTGAGTTGGAGTCTCACTCTGTCGTCCAGGGTGGAGTGCAGTGGCGTGCTCACCGCCACTGCAGCTTTGACCTGCTGGGCTCAGGCAATTATTTCTCCTCAGTTTCAAGTAGCTGGAATTACAGGCTTAGGCCACCATGCCTGGCTAATTTTTTTATTTGTATTGTAGAGATGAGATCTTACCAAGTTGCCCTCTTGCCTTCACTTCCCAAAGCACTGGGATTACAGGTGTGAGCCACCGCACCTGGTGTGACTTTACTTTTGTTTCTAACTTTCCATCTAACATTTGTACTTGAATGCTAATCACAGAAGCATTTTTCACATGTCCAAAAGAAAACTTCTAACATTCCCTGTACCTGCCAGTCTTCTCTATGCCAGTAAGTTACTCTTAAAATCACCAAGTTAACTAAAGGGAGAAAAACACCATCCATGTTGCTGCAAAGGCCATGACTTCATTCATTTTTTATGGCTGCATGGTATTCCATGGTTTTCATTACCCACTGATCAGTTGATGGGCATTCAGGTTGATTCAACATCTTTGTAACTGTAAATTGTGCTGCAAAGAATATGTGGGCATAGGTGTCTTTTTAATATAATGACATCTGTTCCAAGTAGTAATGAGGTGGATCAAATGGTAGATTTACTTTTAGTTCTTTGAGTAATCTCCAAACTGATTTCCATAGAGGTTATAATAATCTACACTCCCACCAACAGTGTATGTGTTCCCTTTTCTCCACCTTTGCACTAACATCTATTGTTTTTTGTTTCTTAATAATGGCCATTCTGACTGGTATAAGGTGGTATCCCATTGTAGCTTTAATTTGTATTTCCATGATCATAAGTGATGTTAAAGACATAAATATCAGACCTGACATCATAAAAATCCTAGAAGAAAAGCCAGGAAAAACTCTTATGGACATTGACTGAGGCAAATAATTTATGGCTAAAACCCCAGCCATAAAATTTCCAGGCTGGTACTAAATTATACCAAAAATCTTTTGCGCAACAAAGGAAATAATCAACAGAGCAAGCAAGCAAAATACAGAATTGGAAAAGATATTCACAAATTAAACATCTGATAAAGGACTAATATCCAGAATGTACAAAGAACTCAAACAAATCAGCAAGAAAAAAACAAAGAACTCCATTAAAAATTGGGCAAATGACAGGAATAGATATCTCTCAAAGGGAGATATACAAATGGCCAATGACCATATGAGAATCATCTTTTATGAATGTAAACCAGATCATTTTCATTCTGACATCACCCTAGTGAAGACTTTCTACTAAACTTAAATAAAATCCAGTGTCCAAGGTATCATGTGATCTCACCCAGGCTTACCATTTAAGTCAAATTTCCTGCTACTTTCTTGCTTGGACAACTCATACCAGTCACCCTCACTCTAGTGAACATTTCTGAAGTATATTTTACACTGGTCCTCAAAAACTACTCACCGGTTGCTTAGTTGGTCACTGTGATAATGAACAAAATAATTCACCCTTGCACTGTCTTTGTCTTCTTTCCTGCCATTATTGCACTTCTCCTAACCTCTCAGTCCAGGTGCATGCAAATGCTTCTATCAGGTGAAGTTTTCCGTGAAGCCCAAACAAAATTATTAGTAATAGCTGTGACCCCAATTTTTTCAGTGAGTGTTGTTATTCTAATTTCTCTCAGTATGGTTTCCAACGCCCAGGGTCAGTGGAAAGATGATAATTATTGGCATGTGGTAGCATTATGGTTGCTAGGCTTTTTTTTTTTTTTTTTTTTTTGAGTTGGAGTCTCATTCTGTCACCTAGACTGGAGTGCAGTGGCTGCTCCTGGCCACCGCAGCCTCGACCTGCTGGGCTCTGGCGATCCTTTGGCCTCAGCCTTCCAAGTAGCTGGAACTACAGGCATGCGCTACCATGCCCAGCTAATTTTTAATTTACTACAGAGATGAGGTCTCACCAAGTTGCCCAGGCGGGTCTCCAACCTGCGGGCTCAGGCAATCCACTCACCTCAGCCTCACCAAGCAAGGGATTACAGGCTGAGCCACGGAGCCCGGCTGCTAGGATTTTTATAGGGAATGTATTTGAATTTATACAGAAAGAACATCAAACATTTGTTTGTACAGTACTAGCATGTTATCAACATAAAAGCAGTAGTAATATTAAGGATTGTGCAATTTGTTATCCTTGGTTAACAGTTTTCGAAGCTCAGAAAAAAATAAAATGGCAGGCTCAAATTAACCATCTAAAAACTGAAGGTGCACTGTAAAGTCATCTTGGAAGAACAGAAAAGATAATAGAAAATTAGAATCAAACTTTAAACATAAAGGTGCTGAGACAACAATGGTTATTAAATGAACAACTCTTATGGGTCTCTTATGACAGAGGCTAGATTTGTATTAAAAAACAGCCTAGAAACCCGAGACGTTAGTAATTATACGAAAAAGCCTGAGAGTATTTAATTTCTACAGGGATCTTTAATATCTTGTTTGGAAGAAACAGCTTTCTTTCTATATTATGTCCTCATATAGGTAAAGGCCTCCTTTGGTTCAGATGCCTTGCAAATTAATATTTAGATTTCTGAATATTTGGATACCTGACTTTTTCTCCTTTCATAGTTTCCTTATACTTTTTAAATATTTATTTGTTTATTTTAGATTCAAAGGGTACACATATGTATTTATTATATAGACATACTGTGTAGTGGTGGGGATTGGGTCTCAGGTGGTACATTCCCAAATGGAGAATATTGTGCCCCATAGGTAGTTTCTGGACCATAGCCTCCCCTCACCTCTCCCCTTATTGGTATCCCTGGTGTCTATTATATTCATCTTTGTGGCTGTTTTAACTCCCCCATAGGAATGGGAACATATGGTATTTCGTTTTCTGTTTCTTAGTTTAATTCGGATAATGATCTCCAGCTCCATCTATGTTTCTGCAAAAGACATGATTTTATTCTTTTTTATGGCTGTGTATTATTCCATGGTGTATATATATCACACTTTCATTATCCACTGATTGGTTGATAGGCATTTAAGTTGATTACAGATCTTTGCAATTGTGAATTGTTCTGCCATGAAACTATGAATGCAGGAGTCTTTTTTATATAACAACCTCTGTTTCTTTTTTTTTTAACTCTTTTTTTTTTTTTTTTGAGTTGGAGTATCACTCTGTCACCCAGACTGGAATGCAGTGGCTGCTCCCGGCCACCGCAGCCTCGACCTGCTGGGCTCTGGCGATCCTTCCACCTCAGCCTTCCAAGTAGCTGGAACTACGGGCGTGCTCTACCATGCCCGGCTAATTTTTTGATTTATTGTAGAGATGAGGTCTCACCAAGTTGCCCAGGCGGGTCTCGAACTCGCGGTCTCAGGCAATCCACTCACCTCAGCCTCCCAAGGTGCGGGATTGCAGGCTGAGCCACCGAGCCTGGCACCACTGTTTCTTAGAGTTGATATGTAGTAATAAGATTGCTGGATCAAATGGTAGATCTACTTTTAGTTCTTTGAGTAATCTCCATACTGCTTTCCATAGAGAATGCATTAATTTATACTCCCACCTGCAGTGTATAAATGTTCCTTTTCTCCACATGACAGCATCTATTGGGCTTTGATTTTTTTAATAATGGCCATTCTGACTGGCATAAGAAGATATCTCATTGTGGTTTTAGTCTGCATATCCCTAATGATGAGTGACGTTGAACATTTTTCATATGTTGGTTGGCCATTTGTATATCTTCTTTTGAGAGATGTCTATTTATGTCATTTGCCCACTTTTCAATGAAATTAATTGCTCTTTTCTTGCAGATTTGTTTGAGTTTTTGTAGGTTCTGAAGATTAGTCCTTTGTCAAATGTATAGTTTGCAAATATCTTCTCTCATTATGTAGGTTGCCCGTTTACTCTGTCGATCATTTCTTTTGCTGTGCAGAAGTTTTTTGGTTTAATTAAGTCTCATTTATTTTTGTTTTAATTGCATTTGCTTTTGAGGTTTTAGCCATGCATTCTTTGCCTAGATCCATATCCATAAGAGTTTGTCCTAGGTTTTCTTCAGGTCTTTTTATGCTTTCATGTCTGATGTTTATGTCTTGAATCCATCTTGAGTTAATTATTATATATGGGGAGAAATGAAGATTCAATTTCTTTTTTCTGCATTTAGCTATCCAATTTTCCCAGCATGATTTGTTGGATAGAGTGTCCTTTCCACCCATGTATGTTTTTGTTTGCTTAGTCAAAGATCAGTTACTTGTAGGTATTTGGGTTTCTTTCTGAATTATCTATTCTGTTCCATTGGTCCATGTGTCTGTTCTTGTACCATTGCCATGCTGTTTTGGTGATTAAAGCCTTGTAGTGTAATTTGAAGTCAAGTAATGTGATTTCTCCAGCTCTGTCTTTTTGCTTACGACTTATTTGGCTATTTTGGCTTTTTGTTGTTGTTGTTCCATATTAATTTTGGGATTTCTTTTTCCTAATTCTGTGAAAAATGACATTGGTAATTTGATAGGGACTGCACTGTATCTGTGGATTACTTTGGATTATATGGTCATTTTAATGATCATGATTCCTCCAATCCATGAACATGGGATGTTCTCCATTTGTTTGGGTTATCTGCAATTTCTTTCATCCAAGTTTTACGGTTCTCCTTATAGATGTCTTTACCTCCTTGGTTAAATAAATAATAATAATAATTATTATTATTATTTTGTTTTGTTTTGTTTTGAGTTGGAGTCTCACTCTTGCCCAGACTGGAGTGCAGTGGCCGCTCCCGGCCACCGCAGCCTCCACCTGCTGGGCTCAGATGATCCTTCTGCCTCAGCCTTCCAAGTAGCTGGAACTACAGGTGCGTACTACCATGCCCAGCTAATTTTTTGATTTATTGTAGAGATGAGGTCTCGCCAAGTTGCCCAGGCAGGTCTCGAATCCATGGGCTCAAGCAATCCACTCACCTCAACTAAATAAATTATTAATCTCTAAATAGGGGCAAGTGAAACAGAGCAAAAGCACGACAACAGAATAATTTTTCCAGGAGGAATAAAAAGCAAGTATATTCAAATAACTGAAAGATATGAGTAGCAAATTTTAAAAATGTTGGGAAGCACATGTTGGAGTGTATCTGGGGGATGGGACCTGAATCACAACTACAAAATATATAACTCATTACTGACATGGATAACTGTGATTCAGTGTTTAATATTCTGGCCAAATGACCTTCTTAGAATTGATTTTTAAATTTTGGAAACTGATAGTTTATGGTGAATAAAATAGAATATTTAGAAAAATTCCAAAAGACACAGTTAGGTGAGCAATGTAGAAGTAATTCAATATTTGAGATTAGAAACTCTACCAGTGAAGTATGTTCCCTGGGAAACATCAGAGGATACAACAGCCCTTTTATCCATGGGATATATGTTTTAAGATCCCCACGGGATACTTCACACCTCAGATCATACTGAACCTTTGACAAACTATGTTTTTTTATCTGATAACTAAGATTGCTACTAAGCAACTAATGAGTGGATATCATTCACAGTGTAGATACTCTGGACAGGGAATGTTTTACCTCCTGGACAGGACAGAGTGAGGTGGCATGAGATTTCATCATGCTACTCATAAAGGTTTGCAATTTATGATTTATGAATTGTTTATTGCTGGATTTCTTTCATTTAATATTTTCAGACTGTGGTTGACCACGGGTAACTGAAACTATGGAAAGAGAAACCACAAATAAGTAAATATTTCTTTCTTTTTTCCCCAATAGGAAGTAAACTGCTAGGGGATACACTGACTTTTCTGAGTAGTCCTGGAGTGCTTTCTTCTCTGGGCCAGAGTTGACACAGAAGATGCTGCCATGGAACTGGGCTTCCTACTGAACTTGAATTCTGGAATTAAAGAAGCCACGAGAGGTCAACACTTATGAGAAATAATCTCAAAGTAACTGTCATAATAAACTTTAAGATTAGAAAGTTAACAAAATACCTTTAGCGGCAAGGATTTGTATTAATTACTAATAGATCACTATATTACTAATATTGAGACACATAGGAAGCTAGAGTGTTAACTGATTTCTATAAATAAAATAATTAGAGCTACTGAGCAGATGTCTAACTCAGCTACCATAGCTGAAATTGAAAACTATCTCAATTTTCAGATCAAAGTCAGAAAATCCTACCACTGGCAGAGACTTAAATGTATTCACAAGATACTGGGATGCATACTATACAATGGTACAGGAAGAAGTACATCTGGATCCCATGGCATCTCCTAGGGTGTTTCTGAGTGAGTCATGTCCGATGATTACTGTAAATGGGCAAGTGTAATAACTA
Source organism: Tarsius wallacei (assembly GCA_963574415.1). Lineage (NCBI taxonomy): Eukaryota > Metazoa > Chordata > Mammalia > Primates > Tarsiidae > Tarsius > Tarsius wallacei. The sequence continues at coordinate 8,217 of CAUYQG010072026.1, read as the reverse complement.
AACCTTAACAAGTGTAAAGCAACTAAGTACTCCCACTCCTTGGTTAAGAGGGTCATAGCCACCACACACAACCAGAAATGCAGACACCTTAAAGGGCTAGCTAAAGATGAGAAAACTCTAAAGTGGATGAACATTAAGTATGGTCTGAGAAACCACTTGTATTAGCTCATTCCACTTAACTTTTTCTTTAGATATTTCATAGATAATGAGGCAAGTCACCATCTTGAAGGCTCTGTAAAGTATCAGAATTCACACAGAGATGACTGAAATTGATTAGTATACAGACTGGAATGCATTGAACATTTTTTACATCCTACTCCATCTTCAACTTACTGCTATACTCTTTCCATCATTTCAACAAACAGTGACACCCAGAAACAAGCAGGGTAACTGCCTAAGATTCACCGCATGTCTCTTGCTATCTTCCCAAGGGGCTTATCTCCTGCTTTCATGTAGGAAATCTTAGCTATCATATGTATCTGCAAACCTGAAAATGTGAAGGGGTCAATCCATGTGAGTCTTGGCCAAAGGAATAAGAACTGGCAATTTAAATTTCCTCCATTGTGTTCCTTCAGTGGAAAATTCTGAGATCCATTTTTCACAGTTCCTCAGAGAATCTCTAATAGGGTTGAGTCTCATTTTTACACAAGAATGATCATCTTAATAACACCTTTGGTTAGCTTTCCTTACTTGTCCTTTTCACCCTTTCCTGCCTCCTAATCTTACTGAATGGCTCATTTCTAAAAATAAATGTACCGCATGTAAAGTTTACCTCAGGTTTTGATTTTGAGGGCATCCCATCTAAGACACGAGAATTTTTTTATTTCTCAAACACATACAACAAAGTCATTTGCCTTTCAGTTGATGAACTTTCTCTTTTTCCATCCTGGAATTTTGTCACTTAGAAAAAAAATGCTAATTTCTTCAATGTATTCATAGAAAGTTTTTCTTTGACCTGGCTAGCATTTCCTATTCCTTCATCTCTCTCTAACACTGCTTTGTTTATGTGATCATTATATAACTCAGTCACTTAATTTAAAATGCCATAAAGTTATAACTCTTCCTAAAAGAGTACCTAGATGTTTTTCAGCACTCAAAAATCTATTTAAAATGATTAAAATGTGTCTATTTTTGTCAAAAACTATGAGGTCCCAAATATCTCATTCTCCTCTAATAAAATAAAATATTCTAAAACTAGAAAATGGTAACTCATAAGATTAAACTGGCAAATAAGACTTGTGTGAGCTAAAGATCTTATGACTGAAAGCAGTATAAAGTTTACTTATACAAGAAGCAGGTGAAAAATGTCCCTCTGAAACCCTCATGTGAAGTTTCTTGCTCTATAGCATAAGGATACTTCCTTGGATTTAACATGTGGATGGGCTCGAGTAAGGTGTGTAGACACATTGCTTTACAGGGTCATCCATTTTTTCTATAAAACGTCTTTACATCTTTATTCTATACTTCATTAAATAATCAGTATATGTAGCTTCCCTTTTCTCTACAAAGTCAGCAATCCCAACTCCATAAATCCCAAAATTTTGAGATGTCACACCGAGTTTTCCATGCAACAGTTATAAAATACACATTCTTCTCAAGTGTATAAGGAACGTTCTTTAGAAAAGATCATGTATTGTGTATGTTCTGGCCACATAGACCAATCGCATGATATCATTAAATAGAACCAACTAATCTTTAAATAGAATAGTTAGATGTGTATGATTCATATAAAATTACAAATGATATTAAGTGAAAAATACAGCGTCTTAATGAGGATGTATAGTATGCTTCCATTAGTATGTAAAAATATCTATGTCCATTTGGGGGTCATTAAAACATTTTTCACTTGTTTGATTAAAAAAAAAAGAAAAGATCACATATTAGGCCATAAAACAAATGTTAGCAAATTTAAGACTGGCATCATATCAAGTATATTGTCTGACCATAATGCTTTACAACCAAAACACGAAAATAAAATTTTTCAAGTACATGAAAATTGAGCAACAGGCTCTTGAAAAATCAATGTTCCAATATATTAAAATAAAAATTTTAAAATGTATTTATACAAATTAATTAGGAAACAGAATATACCAAAACCTATAATATACAACAAAAACAGTTTTAAGAGAGAAGTTTACAGTAATGATCTACTACATCAAAAAAAGAGAAAAAATCCTCAAATAACCTAATATTGCACTTAAAGGAATTAAAAAATCAAGAAGTAGCTAAAACCAATATTTACAGGAGGAAGGAAATAATAAAGATCAGAGCAGAAATAAATAAAATAGAGACTAAATAAACAGCATAAAATTTAAGAAGAGTTAGCTTATTTATTTATTTATTTATTTATTTATTTATTTATTTTTTGAGTTGGAGTCTCACTCTGTCGTTCAGACTGGAGTGCAGTGCCTGCTCCCGACCCAACCTGCTGGGCTCCGGTGATCCTTCCACCTCAGCCTTCCGAGTAGCTGGAACTACAGGTCCACGCTACCATGCCCAGCTGATTTTTTTATTTACTGTAGAGATGAGGTCTCGCCAAGTTGTCCAGGCAGGTCTCGAACCCGCGGGCTCAGGCAATCCACTCACCTCAGCCTCCCAAAGCGAGGTATTACAGGCTGAGCCACCGAGCCTGGCGAGTTAGCTTTTTTAAAAGAAAAACAAAATTAACACACCTTTAACCAAAATAAGAATAAAAGATAGAAGTCAAAAAAATGAAATTGGAGATGAGAGAATGAGGAATTATGAGGCAGGATACACACACACACAAATGGAATTATCTTTTGGAGTGTGGACCCCTTGTAGTACAGGCTTCCCCTGCTATGTTAGTGTTCATCAGCATCAGTATGTACATGTGTGAATACACACACACACACACACACACATAACATTGTAGTATCAGTATATATATAAATTATATCAGTATATATAAATTATTGTATCAGTATACATAAATTATATATAAGTATATATATTATGTGTATAATGGTACCTGATAGGCATATTTATAAACATTAATACTAAATATATAAAAATATACATACATACACACACACACACTCACTCATACATACACAGAGACTATTTTGCCTAAAAAGCTATAGTAAAAGCAAACTGCTGGGACTTAGGGTGAATGAGGAAAAGACTGATTAGATGAAAAAACCAGGCATTTAATAGTATAAGCTTGCAGTTTCTTTCCCAGAATAATTTCATGTTGAGAATATCCATATTTATATTGTATTCCTACTCTGCCATCTCACATTCATGCACTATCTGCTTCATATATTTGGATCAGCTTATTCATTTGAATCAAGTCAAGCAGTAGCAGAGATATTACTGATAGGATTTCTTCCACAGCATTGTGTCTCCACATATCAGATATTTTGCTCCTATAAAATAGTTGTTATTCTTAAAGCTGAAGAAGAGTGTTGAGAGGTTTCCCCATGTAATGAAATATGATTGATCTGTTTGTCTTCATCACATAGAATTCCACTTGAAACAGAAAATAATTCTAGGTTTATGCATCAGTGTGATATTTGTTCTTTTCTGTAAGAATCTGTAAAAAGTACCACTGTTCATTCAGTACTGACAAACTTTTTTACTCTTACCTCAGTTCTCAGGTGTGGCTCAACTCTAGCTTTATTTTCTTTCTTCTGTTGTGAATTTAAAAGGATAATACCGGTTAATATTTATTGTAAGCATTATATTTGGTTGTGGCTGTAATATTTCAAAATTTCAGTCTGCTACATTTGGTCAAGGTTTAGATTCACGGCCACATTTCACCCAAATGCGTGTAATAGTTCATAATTATATAAAGTTTATAATTTAGAAAAAAAATATTTTTAGAACAGTAAAAAACAGTTTTCATTTACTGAAAAATTGGATAGGTCATACGAAGAATATTCATGCATCTCACTTCCAGTTTTTCCCATTATTAACATTTTACATTAGTATGGTACATTTATTACAATTAATGACCCAACATCTATACATTATTGTTAACTAAAGTCTGTATTTTGTTCAGATTTGTTTAATTTTAGCCTAATGTCCTTTTTTTGTTCCAGGATCCAACCAGCATACCACATTATGTTTAGCTGTCATGGGCACTACTCTATAACAAATCAAGTCAGCATTAGTATACTTTCCCTAAAGAACTAAGATACTGCTGATCATTCCGAAAATTATTTAGCAGTTTTTAACATTTTTTCAGTAAACTCTTTGGACCTTTAGAGAAAAGAGAAGGAAAATAGTTGCTAGGTTGATGAAGCTCCTTGTGTCTCCCCAGAATGCACATCTAGTATGGAAACTTTCCTGGATGGAACAAATTGCCTTGCTGTACTCAGCACTCCAGCCCAGGATCTATCCATGCCATTAACTTAGATAAACAACTTGTGCAGCCACAAGACTGCCTTTCATGTATTCATTCACTCATTTATTGATTCATTGTATCTAAGGGACAATCATCTACATAATACTATTTCCCCTTATGATAACATTGGATGACCAAAAAAAAGTTGATCTGTATTCAGCATAGGTTGTGCAATAGCTCAGAAACTATTTGCACATTTTGCAGTTGTAGATGATTTTATCTGTTCTTAAAAATATATTTATATGTATATAACTATAATAGAAGTAACTTTTGTGCATCTGAACATTTTATATTCACTCTAAATTAAAATGGAATTGAGAAAAAAGGAAAGCAGAATATATTTCTATATGAATCAGTTTTAATATTATAAACAAACATGAAGATTTTTTAAATTATCCTATTTTTGAAAGAAAAATAGAAAACTATATTAAGGAACAAAAAACTCATTGGGATGTTTAATATTACAGAAAAATGAAAAAATATTCTATTTGTTAAAAATAACTTTATAATTTGATGAAACTAGCTAAATTGGAAGCTTTAAAGCACAATAAACATAACTTACAGAAATACTGGTAAATCACCAGCTAACAAGGTTGACTTTATATTTCAACTAAGAACTGATGTTGAAAGAAACAAATATCAGATGGATGTTAAGAACTCAGCTCTCTTTCTTGTAAAAATATAGCAAGACTACATTTTCAAGGTTGCCTTTTAAGTGATATGATAATGTGACTCATTTCTCTTTCACTGTATGTGCGCAGATATGTTGTATACTATTTCCATTCCTGATTCATAGATTGTCCCACATACAATTATCTTCTCCTTTTTTCTATAGCCTGTTGTGTGTTGATGCTCCTGGCAACCTTGGAATCTTTGTATTGAGGATGACACAATCTCAGTTATTATCCTATTGGGTATCTAAATATTTTATGGAGTTGAGATATTACGATTGCTATCTATTTTGAATTTACGTGAGTTAAGTTGATAACTTTTTTTTAACTATCTGTTGAAACTTCTGAAATCGCCTTAACTAATTCGGAATTGGTATACTGAAGTAGACTGTTGCCATACATAAAACCTGAAATGCGGTGAATTGGTTTAGAAGTCAGGTAAAATTCAGTAAAAAAAATCATATGTGATACTGAAAAGACGAAAAACCTGATAGAAATTTTTTTTCCCTGTGTTTCTAGGTGTTTCTGCAATGTTTGAATAAAGGAAATTGGCAAGATAAAATAAACTTAGAGAATGTTTGCGCCCTCCTGTTTTGTTCTCACCCTCTTTCCCTGGAGATATTTGCTCACATTTCAAATGTGAACTATACCTGACATAGATGACATTATCCTCTATCTTAGATAATATTGCTTACTTTCCAGTGCAACACATAAGCCCCTCTCTATTTTCAGAGGGGAGAATAGGCAGTTGTGCTAGCAGCTCTAGATAAATACTGCATATCCTAATTTTAGGGTTCCACTCCTGTTGTGCAATCCTACTGCAAACACAGCTGGATAACAGGCTCCAACCAGATAATATTATGCATAAATGTATTTTGGAAACTGGAACAAAGTGCTCTGTAAGTAATAAACTGTCTATTCTCTGATCCAAATACCTGTGTTCTCTGTCAAAATAAGAATATATAAATTATCCTGTTATGAAATAGCAACATTTTTGGAAAGACTATTATGTTTGATATTGAAATAGGCCTTTATTAAATTTGTAGATTTAAGAATAAGATGAAAAAACAGAGTATTCAAAATATCGATTAATTATTGCTGGCTACATTGAGCTAAAGTAAAAAGAGATAAGCTCAGACAACAATAATTGTTTGCAAACTACAAGGACAGAAAATAGAGCATGAAACATATTTAAAGCCTCAAAAACATGAAATACCTATTGTTCTGAGTATCTAAAAAATATTTTTTAAAGAGTTTTTTTTATAACAAAAAAGACCAAAAAAATATGCTCACATATGTGAGAATAAGAGTTGGAAAGGCCTAATTCTTTCAGATATTAAATAGAAGAAATGCCTTGCACCAGATATCTACATGCAGAAGAATAAAATTAAACCCTTATTTCACACTATGTACAAAAGTTAAAAAAAAACAACGAGTTAAAGACTTAATAAGAAGACTAGAAACAGTATAACTGCTAGAAGAAAACATAGGAGCAAAGTCTCACAATATTGGGTTTTTGTTTTTCTTTTTTGACTATGACCACAAAAGTATAGGTAACAAAGGCAAAAATAAATGGGATTGAATCAAACTAAAAATCTTTTTAATAGTCAAAATCAAATCAAAACAAGAAAACTAATTAACAGAATGATGAGATTAAACCATAGGCTGGCTTAATATCTTACTATCCAAAATATATAACAAAGTCAACTCAATAAAGAAAAAACAAAGAACGTGCATTAAAAAATGAACATGGGATTGAAATAAACATTTATCAAAAAAAGATATAGAAATGGTCAAGAGGTTTCTGAAAAAAATTCTCAACATTACTAATTTTCAGGAAAATGCAAATCAAAATTACAATAAGCTGTTACTTCAAAACTGTTAGAATGGTCATTATGAAAAATATGAGTGTTGACAAGCATGTGAAAATATTAAAAACCCTGTACACTTTTGGTGGGATTGCAGATTAGTATAACCATTGTATGGAGGTTTCTTAAAAAAAATAAAAATAGAATTCCCATGTGACTCAGCAATAAAATTATGGGTATATATCCAAAAGAACTAAAACTATTATGTTGTAAAGATATCTGCACTCCCGTGTTTATTGCGGCTTTATTTACAATAGGCAAAATATGGAATCAACCTAATTGCCCATTAACTGGTGAATTAATACAGAAAATATGTCATACATACACAGTGGAATACTAATCAATCATGAAAAATAAATTCTGTCACTTGAGACAACATGGATAAATCTGGAGGAAATTATGCTAAGTGAAATAAACCAGGCACAAAAAGAAAAATACTGCATGATCTCTATTTTCTGTGGAATCTAAAAAATCAAAATTGTAGAAGTAGAGAGTAGAGTGATGTCTACGAGAGTTTGAAGGTAAAGGTGAGCAGGGAAATGGATGAGGTTAAAATGGTATAAAGGTTCAGTTAGACCGGAGGAATATATTTTTTAGATCTGTTGCAAAGCATGGAAAGCACAATTAATAATGTTATTGTATATTTTAAAATTGCTTAAAGTGTAAATTTTAAATGTTCTCACTACAAAATAATAACTATATGAGGTGATATAAATGAAAATTCACCTAATATAGTTATTCTACAATATGTCCATACATCAAAACATCACATTGTACCCCATAAACATATACACTTATTGTTTGCCAATTAAAATATTTTTATAAAGATATTTTAGAGGTAAAGTTCTATTTATATTCAGCCTTGCCACAAAAATAAGTTTAAGATTGTAGTCTTCCTGCCAGACCCTGATGGCTTCAAGAGTATTGCCATTAGTTTAAGAAAAGAATCAAAAAAATAAAGATGAATTTAGATCTATGACTAGAAAATAACAGTAATTATTGTTACAGGAACATGGAACTAACTAGAATAAATAGATAAGAAGTTTAGTGTACTTTAACAGAGTCATGATGCTGAAGAAAAAAAGATTTTAAAAAATTTATAGGAAATATAAAATATCTGCTAAATCCACAAATTGTCATAAGAATGAAATATAAGTGGTATTTCTTCTTTTTTTTTTAATTTTTTTATTATGGTATTATGGGGTACAGTTAGGGGTTAGGTATACAAAATTGCTTCGTTCAGGCACCCTTGATGATAAGAGGTGTCTCCTCATCCCTAGAAAGATATTTATCACCATTAATCCCATCGTGC
>CAUYQG010072024.1:0-26822 GCA_963574415.1 Tarsius wallacei | reverse complement strand
TTTGGAATACAGTGTGGCAATTACTGAAAGAGCTAAAAATTGACCTTCCATATGACCCAGCAATTCTCCTATTGGGAATATACCTGGAGGAACTCAAATCATTCTACAGAAAAGATACCTGTACACGTTGGTTTGTTGCAGCTCTATTCACAATAACAAAAACATGGATCCAACCATGTTACCCATTGAAATTGAACTGGATAAAAAAAAAATGTGATACATATACACGATGGAATATTATGCAGCCATAAAGAAGGACATATATATAGATTTTGCAGCAACTTGGATGGATTTTGGGTCGATCATACTCAGTGATTTATCACAGAAACAAAGAACAGAGTTTCATAAGTTCTCATTCATAAGTGGACCTTGTACTGTTATAATGCTATAAGAAAGTGGTTGGCAGTAGTGGGAAACTGTCAGGGGTGGGGTGGGATTGGCAGTTGAGGGAAACTGCTAGGGGAGGGAGGGGCATACCTCATCAACAAGGGTACCTGCATGATCAATGTTTATATACCTAACCCTGAAATGTACCCCACATCCTTATAATAAAAGCAAATAAATAAATAAATAAATAAATATAAGTACTAACAAAAAAAAATCAATCCAGAATTCTACATGCAGCAAAAATATCTTCTACAATTAAAGGAAACATTAAGATTTCTCAGGAGGAGTACAGTCAAGATAACTTTTCCAATGAAACTGCTATAAAAAATAGTAAGTGACTGTCTTAAGATAAGAACAAAACAATAATGGGAAAAAACAACTTGGAACATCAGAAATAAAAAGAAATAGAATGGTAAATATTTGGGTAAGCATTTTGCATTATTGTTTTCCTCTCACGGCTGAAATAAAAATTGTGAGATTGTTGCATTTATTTATTTATTTTTGTCCTGAGTTTCTGGCATTAAACTATTGAAATCCTTATGATTTTCAGGGTAATAGGATTGTCTTTGTCATTCCTGAGCCATTTTGAATTACACCTGATCATTTAAGCTAAGGAAAGTGCCCATGGTATGTTCCTAGATAGTTCTAAGATTGGGATTGGCAAAGTCACAAATATAAACCCTGTTAATAAATGTGAGAATGTGAGGCTACCTGACCTCTGGGAGGGATAAAGTGTTAAATATTGGGTTCAATTACATGGCCAATGATTCAACCAAGCATGCCTCTGTAGTAAAATCTCAATAAAAACTCTGGACACTGAAGCTTCAGGGGAGACTCCTGGTTAGTAAATTCATTGATGTGACAGAAGGTGATTTTTCTTGATTCCATGAGGAGAATACAAAAGTTTTATTCTTGGAAGACTGCCAATTCTTAACCCATGTATCTTTTCATTTACCTGACCCTGATTTCTACCCCTTATAAAAGAAGTTTTTGGATAGCACTTTCTTTATAGTCTTTTCAGCAAATGATAGTGGAACAACTGAACACCTACCAAAAAAAAAAAAAAAAGATTTGGAAACACTCCTTACACACTTTAAAAAAATTAACTCAAAATGGATCACAGACCGAAATGAAAAATGAAAAACTATAAGACTCTGATAGGATACGATAGGAGAAAATCTAGTTGACCTTGAATATGAATCCAAAAGCATAATCCATGAAAAAAAGAATCAATAAACTGGACTTCATTAAATCTAAAAATTTCTCTTTTGGGAAAGACTGTGTCAAGAGAATGAAAATATCAGTCAGATTGGGAGAAACTATTTGCATATCTGCTAAAGGACTGTTATTCAAAATATATAAAGTACTCTTAAAACTCAAGAAGAAAACAAACAACCCAATTTAAAAGTGGACCAAAGATCTTAACAGACACCTCACCAAAGAAAATATATAGATGTCAAACAAGCATATGAAAAGATGACCCATAAGTTATCAAGAAAATGCAAATTGAAGCAACAAGTGAGATACCACTATACACATATCAAAATGACCAAAATCCAGAACACATAAGACATCAAATACTAGTGAACATGTGGAGCAGCAGGAATTCTCATTTATTGATGATGGGGATACAAAATGATATAGCCACTTTGGAAGACTGTTTGGCAGTTTCTTTAAAAACTAAACAAAGCCAGGCTCGGTGGCTCAGCCTGTAATCCCGCGCCTTTGGGAGGCTGAGGTGAGGTGCCTGAGCCCGTGGGTTCGAAACCCGCTTGGGCAACTTGACAAGATCTCATCTCTACAATAAATGAAAAACTAGCTGGGCATGGTAGCGCGCGTAGTTCCAGCTACTTGGAAGGCTGAGGCGGAAGGATCGCCGGAGCCCAGCAGGTCGAGGCTGTGGTGGCCTGGAGTGGCCACTGAACTCCAGTCTGGGGGAGGGAGTGAGACTCCAACTCAAAAAAAGAAACTAAACAAGAATTGATAATTCATGTCTACAAAAAACCTGTACTCAGATGTTTTTGGAAGCTCTATTCCTAATTGCCAAGACATGGAAGCAGCCATGATATCCTTATGTAGGTGGATGGGTAAACAAAATGACATTTCTGAGACAATGGACTATGATTCAGCAGTAAAAATAAATAATCTACCAAGAAATTAAGAGACGAAGAGAAAACTCAAGTGTATACTGCTAGTAAACAGAAGCTAGTATGAAAAGGAAACATACCGCATGATTTCTCCTATATGCATATATGGAAAGGGCAAATCTCTGGGGACAGTGAAAAAATTATTGATAGCCAAGGTTGAGGGAAAGGATGAAAAGAATAGGAAGAACACAGTGGATTTTCAGGATATAAAAGCTACTCTTCTGTTGACCCTTGAACACCACAAGTTTTGAACTGCTCAGATGCACATAGATGAAAATTTCCTCAACCAATGGCGAATAAAAAAAAAGTATTCACATGATGGGAAAACTATGTATATAGAGTGCTGATTTATAAATATATATAACAAATGCCTCACCAAAGAAACACACACACACACACACACACACACACACACACACACACACACACGTACGTTCTGCGAGATCAACCGTGGGACTTTGTATGTGCAGATTCTGGTGTATGCAAGGGTCCTGGCACCAATTCCTCATAAATACCAAGGACTGACTGTATATGACACTAATATGATGAATGCATGTCTAATGTACAACACTTAGAGTAAACCCTAATGTAAACTATGAATTTAGGGTAATAATAATATCTCAATGTAATTTTCTCAATTGTAACACACATACCACTCTGATGACAACTATTGGTAATGTAGAAAGCCACTCATGCCTATGGAGAAGAAGTATATAAGAATTCTTTTTACTTTCTGCTCAATATTGCTGTGAACCTAAACTACTCTAAAATTAGTCTATTGATAAGAATTTTAAAAGAGGGACATTGTGTTATAATAAGATAACTTAATCAAGACACACACAGAAATTCCTGAATATGTTAACATCCAGCAAGAACTTTGAAATATATGAAGCAGAAATTTACTAAAAGAAGAAATAGACAAATCCACAAATATGATAGAAAATATCATTACTTCTCTCTCAGTAATATATTGAATTAGTAGACATAAAATCAGTAAGTATATAGAAGAATGGAACAATGCCGTAAATTGGATTTAATTGACATTTCTAGAACAGTGCAACCAACAAGTGCAGAATACGCATTTTTTTCAAATGTATATAAAATATTCAACCAAATCAAATGTAAATAAACTATGGCTTACAGGCAAAATCCAATCTATGATCTGTTTTTCTACAGCACATAAGACAGAAATCATTTTTACAATTTCCAAAAGTTTTTACAAAAACTTTAAAAAGTATCACTGTAGTTAGCTAGGAGTATAATTCGGAAGTTTCTTATAAAATCACTCCTCGGTATTTACCATAGAGATATAAAAACTCATGTCCACTAACTATTCTTTACACAATGTTTACAGCTGCTCTTTCCTACTCATTGAATATTGGAATTACCCTAATGTCATGAATCAAGTAAAAGAACAAAAAAAATCCTGCTACATGCATACAATGCAATATTGCTCAGAAATAAAAAAGAAATATTGATATGCACAGAAACTTGGATGAAATTCAAAGATTTCATACAGAACATATAAGAAATCAGTCTCAAAAGCTTGTATATGATATGATTCCATTTATATGATAACCTCAATACACTCAAATTATGGTGATTGAGAATAGATGACCAATTTTCCGGAAATAGAAATAGCCTTGCAAGTAAACAGAGATAGCATAAAGGACATTTTGGAGGTAATGGAACTGGGATGGCTGTCACACTATTTTGTCCATGTTAAAATGGGTAGAACTGTGCACCAAAAAGTAGTTACAGTAATAATTTATAGAAGACATAGTCATTTTATTTAGAAAATTATTTATAATTTATAAAATAAAAAACAATGAAGAGGGTGGTTGCTATTATTAGTTTCCTGGTATCACCAACCTATTACATTTGGGTGTACACACAACCCACTATCTAGCATTGTGCATGTAATGTAACTCACATTTACTCAGAAGAATAAACTATTATTCATACTGTTATAATTATCTAACAAGCCACTTTAAAGAATCTTGATAAAAGACTTCTAAATTAATCTGGTAAGTCATTTTTTTTCTAGTTATCTATTGCTACATAACAATGTCGTGATTTACATCATTTTATTAGTTAGCTTGGTAGCTTCTCTGCTGATTTTTTTTTCTGGGCTCACACATGAGGCTACATAAACTGGAGAGCTGATTGGGCTAGATGTCCCAAGATGGCATCAATGACCTGTCTGACATCAATACTAGCTGACAACTAGGGCAACTTGAGTCTTCTCTACATGATTTTCAAGTTTCAGTATTCCAGACCAGCTTTATGTGGTGATTCAGAGCAATACTCTATGAGGCTGAAAGTGAATGTGGCAAGGCTTCTTGAGGCCTAGGTTCTAGAACCTGCAAAATGCCACTTTGCCATATTTTACTCCTCAAAGCAACTAGCAAGACCAGCCCAGACTCAAGAGGTGAAAAAATAGACTCTACCTCTTCATTGTAGAAATGACAAATATTGGACTTGTTTTTTCCTGTCTATACAACTTCATGTTTTGTGGGCATTTTTAAAAATACATTTTGTTTTGTTATAGACATGTGGGTACAAGTGAGGATTAGCTACATAAGTAGCATGCATGCAGATGAAGTATTTCTCCTCCTGGTGGTAGACCAGATACCCTTTGTATTGTCACGTGCTCTCCACTCTTTTCTTACCCTCCCTTCTCCAGCAATGTCCAGCAACTGTCCATCCCTCCCTTGTGCTCATGTGCCCACTGTTCATGGCCCACTTATGAGTGAGAACATGCGGTATGCAGTTCTTTGTTGCTGTGATAGAACACTTTGTATGATGGTCTCAAACTCCATCCTATTTGCTGCAAAGTCAGTGATTTATTTATTTTTTATGGCTGAGTAATACTCCATCATGTATATGCATCACATTTTTTAAAAAATCCAGTCCACTTTCAATGGGTGGTAGAGTTGGTTCCATATTTTTCTATTGTGAACAGTGAGTGCCATTTCATTTTTATGTTAAAAGAAGTTAATGACCAAATTGACTGAGCTTACATTTCCAGATAACATGCAAAGATAGAAATTTTAGACTTTTCTCCAGCCTAATAATAAAACACAACTTTTCTTTCCCTTATGCTATAAATTGCATTTTAAAAAAACATGTGGATAGCCCTGTATGCATGATGCTACTTACATGTGTGGCTATCTTTATCAGAAAAGATATTTTTTGTTGTTGTTATTTGTTTGTTTTTCCCAGTTGAATATAGCAACTGCTTAGTTATTGCATAGCTTAGGCAGGCACCTAGTTCCCTACAAGGCAGATTTAATTATCTGTTAACACCTAGAGTTTCAATTTATCTCACAGAAAAAAAAAAATCACACTAACGTAAGAATGAGATACATTAAATTCACTCTGCCCTGTTTAGAAACTGGAAATAGTATTCCTCACTTTTATTTGCCAACTAAAAGAGAGAATTCTTATGATTAAAAAAGTGGAGAATTATTTGTACTTTGCAAAAGATGCTAAGTAGTTTTCCCAAAGGAAGTAATTTCCAGATTTTCATTTCCAGAACACCTTCCCTCAACAATTTCCTGGGGGGGGGGGAATATATATATATATTATATATAAATGAGGATATATATAAATCCTCATTTCCATTTCTCTCAATTGCCTTAGTTTTAATTTAATTAATTACATATTTTATTATTACTTTTCTATGGGTCCTTATTCAACATTTTGAAGGTTCATGAATATATATGTATATGTATACATATATACATATATATAGAGAGAGAGAGAGAAAGAGAAAGACAGAGAGAGATAGAGATGTTGCTATTGTATTGAGGTACAAATCAACATAGATGAAGAGTCATCTATATTTCCATAGTCAAGTGGTCAAGTGTAAGTTTCCTGTGTGCCATACAGGTTTATTTTAGTGCTTCTTGCTTGTACAACGTATCAACAGTTTTCAGAGGACTGTTCAATTGCATTAAGAGATTCAGAAACAACAGCATTTTTTTTTATAAGTGTGAAGTGACCCTCTATTCTCAAATGTATGCTGTGTCCAATAACACAGCCATTTTCTTTTTTTCTATTCTGAACACAATGCTCTGATTAGTGTCATTCTTGCGCTGTGCTGTTAGGCACAACAAGTAGTTTATAGTGAAATATGGTGAAATGATAACAATTAGAAACTTTGGGACAAATTGCATGTACATTTGTTGATAATTTTCATGACTTGATACAGCAATTGGAGGTGGTGTTTCAAATTTTTAAAAAATTGCTTGACCAATAGCACATTTTTATTAAGAGGCTTATGCATAATATTTTTTTTAAATTGCTGGTTTAGAAAATTTTCAGGAAGTAAATAAGTATATCATGGCCTCTGCTTAAAACTAGTATTTAAAATCAACTTTCTGTGTTGAGTATATTAGTACTACTATTGGTTTGAAAATCCAGTCCAAGTTTCGTGCATTGTGTCTTTTCAATTAATTAGGCCCATTTCAGCCAGCTACTTGATATACCAAAAACAGGAGAAAACATCAGGATCTGAAAGATTTAAAAGATCCTTTGGCTATAAAGATCCTGATGTTTTACTGTTGCAAGCAAATTAGGTCACACAGAAATGCATTCATCAGAGAATGAGTGGTAGAAGCTTTCATTGGGAAGAGGCCAACAAAGGGCCTTGAGGTCTCAAGTTGATAGAGGGTTGTTCAGTGCAGAAATAATCTCTGACATAATTGTAATAAGTCTGCTTAGAACGAAGGATCTCATTAATTCGTATGGCAAACTATACCATGCTTATACTAACAAAGTAACATTAAGTATGTAGTTTGGACAAAATTTATTTTATCACATCATTTGTTTTGATAATACACAAAAATTTAATTTCTTACACAGCAGCACTGGTTTGAAGAGAGTATTTTGCCATTAAATGTCCCTTTCCTTAAAGAGGCACTATTCTTTATTAAAATAATTCCAGTTTTCTCGTAAGTTCAGTTGACCACCATTCTTTTTAAGAGTCCTTACAAGAATTAGGGATTGTGTCTCAGAGTCAGTTTGGAAACAAAATGAGATAATCCTCTCCCTTGCTCTGTTTATTCATCATAAGGTTTTATTAGGATTCTTTAGATTCAATTCATACTATTGATATTTACTAAGCTTGTCATCATCTAAAAGCTAGTACTTTGTTACTATGGGTTTTCTGTCACGTCAAATTTCTTCCACCTAATAGTATATGTGATTGTTTATTTAACATTCATTTGTCTGTATGTGTGATGGGAGAGAGAGATGTTCAATGTTTTTCTTCAACATATTTGGAATCGTTTTAATGCTGATATCGTCAGCCATGGTATTAATTATGCCTTGTGACTTTGTATAATGAATAAAAGATTTATCTTTCTCCTTCCTGAATTATAAGAATAAATGTATGAGGTACACTTGAATAAAGGGAAAAATAGATTTCTAAAAATATCTTAGTTGCTATTAATATTCAGTAAAAGCTGAGTCACAGAAAACTAAATGAATTGCAATTTTGACAAAAAAGTTGATTTTTTTTTGGCAGTCAGCTTTTAGAGAAAAGTCAAACACAGGAGAAAAAGTGAATATCGTTAGAGTAACAAAACACACACATGCACAACTTACAAAGCACAACATTCTTGACATCCTTTCCTGTGTTTTAAACTAATCCACGAATCTTTCTCTATACCTATTATACCCCCATTCCATTTGACTGAAAATTGTGTTCAGAATTATAAGCGTAAGATTCCAGAATTGCCTACTAAAAAATATTAAGTGAATTTCACTTTGCAGCAGTTTCAAAATCAGATGTAGATTTTTTTTCCTGCTTTATTCTCATACAAACAAAAAAAATCATTCCTCGGGCATTTTCATTCAGTTTTTCTTTATTCATTTTAACTTCTTATACTTGTAGACATACATACATATTCACCTCTCTCTCTGTTTCTCTTGCAAACCTATCTTGCTAAAAGAACTCTGGAACTAACAAAACAGATTGGTTTATTTAACACATAATATTTTTAAGAACAAGAACATTTTCAATAAAATCAACTTATTCATACAATAGATATTAATTCAGTGCTTACCATGAGTTAAATTATTGTGCTAAAGGTCAAAGAAATTCTATGGATGAATGCAACTCAATTTCAGTCACAGAGTAGATTGTTAAGAAATTACCTTTATCTGAATATTCTCAACTGGCAGTCACCTCAGCTACACCTCAGTGTAAATAAGAAGGAACAATTTGATATAGAGTTTATAATCAAGAAACTTGAGTGCTGGTCCAAAATTTGTAACTAGCATGGTATGGGAACATAAGATGATTATTTTGGGTTATTTGATCTCAGATTTCTTATCTATATAAAGAAGAATTTGCACTGATCTTCTCCATTAACACACCATGAAAGAAACCTAAAACTCCACATACCACTGGAAGGAATGAAGTAATACCCAGATGATTGTGCATGTCTTTGGCAAGGCTTCCACTTCTCTTTCTAGCGTGTAAGTAATATTATTTACCTTGTGCTATAATCTGAATGTTCATATGTTGAAATTCTAACTCCTAAGATGATGGTATTAGGAAATGAGTTTTTGGGTGGTGATTAGGTCATGAGGGTGTAGCCCTTATGAATGAAATTAATCCACTTATAAAAGAGGTCTGAGAGATGCCTTACCCTTTGTATCTTGTAGCATACAGTGAAAGACAGTAGTATGTGAACCAGGAAGTGGGCTGTCATCAAACACCCTATCTGATGCCTTTTTAATCTTGGAATTTCCAGCCTCAAGAAGTGTGAGAAATAAATTTCTGCTGTTTATAAGCCACCCAGTAAATGATATTTTGTTATATGGATTAAGACACTTTGAGATCTCACAAGACTAATTCTATTCTTCTGTTCTTATTTATTTATATCAGTTCCCACTAGAAGCCTCGTATATCCTGGTCATTTTCATAACCTGGCTCTATTCCTATAGAGGTCTTTTGAGTAAGAAACAGGATGAAAACTATTTATAGTGTGGCAAGCATTTTCTATTCCTTTTCACTTTTTTTTCTGCATAGTGTTTATAGCCATCTCCCATACTTTATATTTTATTTTTGTTAATGTCTATCTACAAATATCTAGCTTTAAAAGATTTTTAAAATAACTTTATTTTAATAATAATTTTAGATTTATAGAGAAATTTTAAAGATAGTACAGTGGTTTCTGATACCCCACAACCAGTTTCTCCTGTTATTCATATAATACATTAATTTCTTTGAATTCTAACACTTGTTACAATTAAAAAACAGTATTGCCATATTATTAACTCATATTCATTTTACTTAATTTTTCCCTAATGTTTTTCTGTTCCAAGGCTCACTCAGCATATTATATTACATTTAGTTCACATGTTTCTTTAGGCTTCTCTTGGCCACGAAGTTTCTCAACTTTCCTTGTTTTTAATAATCTTGATAGTGTTGAGTAATACTGACAAAGTATTTTGTAGAATATGTCTTGAATGGGATTTGAGGGAGGAAAATCACAGGTAAACTTCTATTCTCATCATATGTATATATCATATGAATGGTATATACTATTAGCATGACTAATCACTGCTAATGCTGACCTTTATCAGCTGACTGAAAAAGTGTTTATCAAGTTTCCTCAGTGCAAAATTACTCTTTTTCCTCATTTCCATATTATAGTCATTGGAAAGAAGTCATTATGCATTGCCCACATTTAGGGAGTAGAGATTTATATTCTACTTTCCTAACACCATAGTATCTACAGAAATTATTTGAGATTCTTCTACACAGAAGATTTATCTATACGTTACATTTATTCATTTATTCAATTACTTATTTATATTGGCATATATTCCTGGCTTTTTATATAGTTTGGGTTATAATCCAATACTATATTTTATTGGCTTCTATGTCTCTTTGATGTACTCATGGTTTTTTTTAAGTGCTTTCTTATTTTCTGGCACAGCAAAATGTTCCAAGTTTATCTGCTATATTTCCTGCCTTAGTCTTAGAATCGTCTATTTTTCTAAGAAGTCTCCTTTTTAAAAAATGGGAATATTGGTATTATAAACCAAGTTCCGGGTGCTTGGTATGCTCTTTCCTACTGGAATGCCCGTACTTCTAGGCCCTCCCAAGTAAACAAAGAAGAAAGATGGGACCTTGAGGAGGTAACTAGGTTTAGATGAGGTTATGAGATGAGGTTCTCATGATGAAACAAGTGCCCTTATAAAAACCAGAAAGCTTTTTTTGCGAGCAATCTGCAGTCATATAAGTAATCAGCAAGATGCTAGGCTATCTACAAGCCGGGAAGAGAACCTTCAATAAGAAACAAATTTGCCAGCACCTTGATCTAACACTTCTCAACATCAAGAACTGTGAGAAATGAATGCCTTTTGCTTAAGTCACCCAGTTTATAGTATTTCCTCATAGCAGCCTGAGCTGACTAAGATAGCACTCAATATATATTTTTGAATGAATGAATGCAAAGGTTGGTTTTATGAGTTCCTCTCTAGCTAAAGAATACTATGATTCCTTAAGTTAATTGATGATTTTGTTTCCTTTTGCCTATTTACCCTCTTTTTCCAAAAAAATCATGGAAGAAAATAAAATAGTTATTACTTTAAAGTCTGATTATTATAAAATTGTTTCCCTAAAGGCTTTTAGAAAGACATTTGGAGGTATGTCATTTACAGTGACTGTTGCTTTGATTAAAAATAGTATATAAGAAACTCTAGGTATTTAGAAATGTATAAAAATAGCACAGAAAATAATTTTCTTCTATTCGCATATTGTCAACTTATGCAGCACTTTTCAAAGTTACTAAAAATTACCTTTAAATTCCTACATGCTATATCAATGAGGCTTAAAAATAAGAAAGTAGAAGTAAACTACTTCTCTAAAAAGGATATATAATTATGGGCCTGACTGAGCAGATATTGCGCAGAAGTTTTGGTGTATGAAAACAATGCTTTTAGTTTTTCTTATTTTTATGGGGTTCTCAGTTAAGGACATGGTGAAACAAATGCAGAAATATGTTCGAGGTTTTTTGTTTTTGTTTTTGTTTGGTAATCGCATAATTCACTTGCAATTTAGTTTTGAGTTAATCCGGGTCAGTATTATTGTTAGGTTAAAATTTATGATGTAAAACCAAAGCAATAACACTGCATTAAATGAAGTACCATAGAAATGTTACTATTAGTTTTTGTATTCACCTTATTAAAAAAGACATCAGTGTGAAACTTGTATAAGTTAAGGTATCATGCACAATACTTTCTTTATTTCTGACTTCCCTAAATCTTCCAAGAAAACTTTCAAAATTTGATATACATATCAAGCCCTGATGGAAATTCGAGTGATGTTCTCAGTGATATAATTGCTCTCAGATTAATTCAATGAGAAATTCTACTCTACATAAAGCACTTCAATCTTTCCAAGACTAAGCAATCAACTGAGTCATAGAAGAATTTGGTATTAAGTCATCTGGATTTTTGTAAATGACAAACCACAGTTGGAATGGTTTTGCAAATCTATAGACAGAAAGTCACTTTTCATGAAATTTGTCAGAGACAAGTAATTCATATAAAGTGTGGTGTAAAATATCCCATTTTACTTATAAGCATTAACAAAGCATTTTATAAAAGTCTTTAAATGTCTTTAGATATTAAATAATATTGCTTTGATTACTTTTCTATCTCACCCCACACACATTTGTTATTATTTCCTTTTGTGTTTTGTTTCCTTTTCACATCCCAATGAAATTTTAGGATATATAATGTCCTAAGTAGAATTGCAATATATACTAGAGAATGCCCAGTGAAAATTATATTTTAAATAAAAAAAATTAATATTTTTAGAATAAATATGTCTCAAGAATTACTTTTACACCAAATTAATTTTCCATCATTCATCAAAATTCAAAATTAACTGGATGTTTTGTATTTTTATTTGATAAAATCCTAAGCCTAATATTACAAATAGCACTTACCATCTAAATTGTTTTAGTGTTTTTTGAATGTCCTATATAAAGTGGAGACCTAATTAATTATTTAAGTTTTTGAATGATAGAAATTTTTAACTGCTAAGTGTAATCACTTTAAAATTTAATTACATATACAATTTTTTTGAATTGATAGTATGCTGACTAAACCCTAGTCCAATATCTTTTTTAAAATTGTTCTTAACCTTGCCTCATAGGACTTTGTTCTCTTTCTTTTGTGTTACAATAAAAAAGGGGCATCCAGAACTCATTGGATTATTTATCATGTTATATTACCATATTCGATTAATGTGTCTGTCTTTTTAAATTATAAACTCCTTGGAAATAGATATTTTGTCTTTGTGTCTGTTAACTTATTTTATCATTGTATCACTTAATGTATCACTTTTCAGTTAATTGAGTCAGTAGAAAAATTAGTCTACAATGGAATGGCAGCTAAGCATTGGTACTGCAGTCGTTTTTAAATGGCAGACAGTAGCTATGTGTCCCAACTCAGTTAACAATCTTGTAACTACTTGTTAGGTCAAATGCAGAAAACAAACTGAATAACAGATGTTGAAGTGAAGCCTTCTCCAATTTACAGTGCCCTTGGGAAAATATGCATGCTATGTTTTTTTCTGGGTCATGGAAAGTAGTTGAATTTATTAAAATAGATGATACTGTCATAATAATTTCCACTTGAAAACTTAAAATCTATTAGGCTTCTTATCTTTCCTTTAGATGATAACCCTCAAATATTTTGGTCTTCTATTATTTGAATCTCAAGGATAATAAAAAGGGCTGTTTAAAATTATCAAATTCCTGGTAGGTATCTATGGTAAATTACCTGTGTTCAATTTTTTTGCTATGTGATATTTATTTTTTCCTGTACATATTTAAAAAAGAGTTTAATTTGATGTATAGAAAAACCTAAGCCATCTAAATCAAGTTATTTTGAACCAATTTAACATATATGCATTGTTTTTAAGTACTGTTATATTTTTATATCTCCAAAGTGATGTGACCTAAAATTGCTAATAATAAATATTTAGTAAATTAACTCAAAGTGTAGCATATATCTCCTATTTTTCTCTAGCTTTCATTTTATCTTCTTTGGGTTAAAAAAACCCTCTGATTTTATCTGGGGAATAGTACTTTTCTCAAATATAATCCTGGTAGAGCTGTCAATCAAAGTCCTTATCCTTCTCTCAGAAGGTAAATACTGCATGTAAACTATGACAAATAATATTATTTCCTTGGAATGTAAGCCTGGAGGAGGTATACAAAAACTTAAAATAGTGTGAGCCTTCATTAGCCTGGCTTCCTAGGCCCTAATAGCTTTTCTGGTTCCTGTTTTGCTGAAGAACTAGTTCTGTAACTTTTTCTTTTATTTGTGGAAATATTTTAAATCTTCTTGAAAATTCTGTTTACTTAATTGAGCAGAATGAATTTTGGATACTTGAAATTAAAAACTTTAGCTAAAACATATGTTTATACATTCACTTAAGATTATGGAAAAGAAAAGACAATTCAAGTAACATAGAGACTGTTATTAGTTTGCTCATGATGCCATAATAAAATCCCACAGACTGGGTGGCTTAGACAATAGACACTGATTTTTTTTTAACAATTCTGGAGACCAGGAGCCTGACATCAAGGTGTCAGTAGGGTTGGTTTCTTCTGAAACTCTCTTGTTTTGCCTTTAGATGGTTTTCTCCCCATGTCTTCATATGGTCTTCCCTCTGTGTCTGTGCCCGAATTTTTCCGTATTAAAGGAAAACTAGTTATACTGCAATAGGGCTTACTTTAATGATCTCATTTTATAACTTAATTACTTCATTAAATACCCTATCTCTAAATACAGTCACATTCTGAGGTACAGAGGATTAGGGCTTCAACATGCAAATTTGGCAGTGAGGAACAACTCCACAATAACAGAGACTGTTGATGGTTGGGTTAGAGACATGGCAACATTACTTCCCTTGTTGACCACAGAGCTGAAAGATATATAGATATAGATAGGTATAGATATAGATGATATGGATAAGATATAGATATAGCTATAGATGGATATGGATAGAGAGAATTTTTTTTTAATGTAGAAAGAAAAGTGATAGAAAAAGTTTTAGGAAGTTATAGGAGCACATGAGTTAAATTTCAGAAAGAAATACAGTAATATTCAAGTTTGCGGATGGAATTAATACTTCATTGATTGTAGTAAAAACTTTGCAAAGCGACTTTATGCGTAGTCTTTTTTTCTATTAGCTTGTACAAACAACTTATGGATGCCTAGATTAGTAATATCAAAAGTAGCTTTAAACCTCAATTCCTTGGAAACAGTCACATTTTGCATTCTATCTCAAAGCTGAAATATAGAATGTTACATTAACACTTGTGGAGATGCCAACTCTGTGGAATTTTTCTATAATTGCTTTCAAACATCTTTGAATACAACCCAGAGTAAGTAGTTCTTTTATATTATGGCTCAGTGTTATAAAACAAAATAGAAGTTTAATAAAACAGTGTTCAGTCTACCTGTGTGATACCCTTTTTTTATTTTTCTTTGATGAAATACAAATTTATATTTTAAAACACCAATTGTCACCTAATACCTTAAATTTATTATCTATTAATAGGTCACCAGCTGCAATTAGAAAAATACTAGACATTAGAAATTGCAAAAATGGCACAGTTACACATTGTGGAGTGGGAAAATATTTTTTTCATTACAGAATATTTCAGTGCAAATTGACCATTATTCTCCATTATATGTTTATCCATTCTGCTTTACTGAAACACTTTGAATAAGAACAGTTGTGGGATAAAAGCTAGGATGAAATTCACTTTTGTATATACTAATTTCCATAGGCAAGATCTAATAGAAGTCATAGGGTAAGATTTCACTGTTCAAAATGTTGGTTTGTAAATTCCACAGTGAGCTCCATTGAAGACTAATGGAACTTTCTCTAGTAGTGTAAATGTTTTATCATTTGCAGTGTCCAGTGTGTTAGCCATTAGCCATAGGTGGCTAATCAACAAATGGAATTGGGTTATGAAACTGAAGACTTGAATTTTTAAATTCAATTTAATTTTACTTGATTAAATGCCAACGTGTTGCTAGTGACTTTCAGAGAGCACAGGTCTGGCATTTTGTCTGCTTCTGGAATTCTGAGATCTAAGGTGTTAGCATTCAGGTAACTTTTTTTCCAGGCTCTCCACACAGAAGTATGAAAGAATTATCACTGCCTTCTTCTTCTCCACAAATAAACATTTCCAAAATAGTTGAACATATTTATTTACAGTGGAAACTTCCTTGTAAGGTATGTGTGTGTGTTTGTGTGTGGTAGGTTGTGGGTAGGTGGCATAATTTATGTTAGTGGCAAATTAAATCTCTTTCATTTATAGATGTAAGTGGGGAGGGGTTGTTAAAAGAAAGACTGAAATGTCAAACCCTCCACAGGAATAAAGTGTGGGAATCAAATAACATTGTCCTTTTTCTAGGTGAACACATTAATCAATCCTCAGAAATACAAAGGAAAGCCCAAGGCTAAATAAGGGCTATAAATCTAAATTGTTTGGCTTAATAAAAATGAGAAAGGCCAAGTGGCTAGAAAGACAAGTTGACAATGTGAGAGGAGTCCTTAAACAATTAAATTTAATAGTTGGACATATATAGGGGATACATGTGGTAGTTTGATACCTGTATACAATATCTAATAATCAAATTATGGTAACTGGGACATTCATCATGTCAACTTTTATCTATTTTATCTATTCTTTTACAGTTCTCTTCCAGCTATTACGAAATATACAATAAATTATTGTTAACTACAATTTCCCTGTTGTACTATCGAATACTAGAACTTTTCCCTCTATGTTTGAGTGTGTGTGTGTGTGTGTGTGTGTGTGTGTGCCCCTTAACCTAACTTATCTTAATTTCCCCTCTCATTCTTTCTCTTTCCAGCCTCTGGTAACCATCATTCTACTCTCTACTTGCATGAGATACATTTTTTTATTCCCACAGATGAGAACTTGTGATATGTGTCTTTCTGTGTCTGGCCTATTTCACTTAGCATAATAACTTCCAATTTCATTTATATTGCTGCAAATGACAGGATGTCATTGTTTGTATGGCTGAATAATATTTAATGGTATTTACATGCCACATTGTCATTGTCTTTATCCTTTTCATTTTCTTAATTCATTTGTTGATTGACATGTGGATCGATTTCATACCTTGGCTATTCTGAATAAACATGGGAGTGCAGATATCTCTTTGCTATGCTGATTTCCTTTCTTTTGGATGCACATCCAACTTTATAATTACTGTTTAACATGCTAGTTCTATTTTTAAAATTTTTGAGAAATATCCATGCTGTTTTTTATAATGACTGTACTACTTTATATTCTCTTTTTCTGATTCCTCATCGGCATCTGTTTTGTCTTCTTAATAATAGCCATTTTGAGATGCGATAATTTTTCATTGTGGTTTTAATTTGCATTACCCTGATAATCAGTGATGTTGAACTTTTAAAAATATAGTTGTTGGCCATTCGCATGCTTTCTTTTGAAAAAATATTAAAATATTTTGACAATTTTAATCGGATTTTTTAAAATATTGAGTTGTTTGAGATCCATATTAGTTTGCAAATATTTTATTCCATTCTGTTGTCTCTTCACTTTGTGATTGTTTTGTTTTCTTGCAGAAGGTTTTTAGCATAATGTAATCTCACTTGTCTATTTTGCTTTTGTTGTCTATGCTTTTGAGGTCTTATACAAAAAAAAAATCATTGCCCAGATTGATGTTCTGTAGCATTTGCCCAAAGTTTTCTTTTAGTAGTTTTGTTGTTTCAGTTATAACAGTTAAGCCTTTAATCCATTTTGAGTTTATTTTTTTTTTAGTACAGTGAATTATAAGGATCCAGTTTCATTCTTCTGCTGTGGTCATAGTTTTCTCAGCAGCATTTATTAGAGAGATTGTCTTTTCTCCATTGCATCTTGTTGCCTCTGTCAAAAATGAGCTGGCTGTGTGTAAATTTATTTCCAATTTTTCCTTTCCTTTGGTCTATGTGTTTTTGTGCTAGGACCATTTTGATTTGGTTTCTGTGGTTTGTAGTAAAATTTGAAAACAGGGAATATAATGTTTCCAGTTTGTTGTTTTTGCTCAGAATTGTTTTAGCTATTTGGAGTATTTTGCAATTCCTTACACGTTTCATATTTTTTTCTGTTTTCTGTGAAAAAAATCTTTGGATAGAAATTGCATTGAATCTATAGATTGCTTTGAGTAGTATGGTCATTTAAAAAATATTGATTCTTCCAACTAATGACGATTAGGTATTTTTATTTTTTTGTATCATCTTCTATTACTTTCATCAATGTTTTATACTCTTCATTGTAGAGTTTTTTTCATTTCATTGATTAAATTTGTAACTAGTTTTTTTAGTAGCTATTGTAAATGGGAAAGCTTTCTTGATTTCTTTTTGAGATTATCACTATTAGCATACGTGAATGGTACTGATTTTTGCATGTTGATTTTGTATCCTACAACTTTACTAAATTTTTTTGGACAGTCCTTAGAATTTTTAGATAGAGTCTTTAGGTTTCTCTAAATATAACATCCTGTCTCCTGTAATCAAGAATAATTTGACTTTGTTCTTTCCAATTTAGATGCCCTTTTTTCTTTATTTTGCCTAATTGCTCTGGCTTGGATTCCCAGTATTATGTTGAATAAAAGTGGTGAAAGTGAGCAGCCTTGTTTTGTTCCATATCTTAGGTGTAAGACTTTCAATTTTTTCTGTTTAGTATAATATTAGCTACGAATTTGCCATATATTACTTTTATCATGCTGAGATATATCCCTTTTATACCCAATTTATTGAGATTTTTTATCATAAAGGAATGTTAAATTTTATCAAATGCTTTTTTAGCACATGTTGAAAAAATTTTATTCTTTTTTTAAATTTTTGAATCTGTCGATGTAATTTATTGATTTGCTATGTTGAAGAATCCTTGTGTCCCTGGGATGAATCCTACTTGATCACGGTGAATGATCTTTTAAATGTGTTGTCAAATTTAGTTTGCTAGAATTTGGTTGAGAATTTTTGCATCTATATTCATTAGTGTTATTAGCATGAAGTTTTATATTTTTGTTGTGTCCTTGTTTTATTTTAGTATCAAAATAATGTAGGCCTGTGAGTTAAATCCTGAAGATGAGAATGAACCTCAGAGCAGAAGGCTTGAACACTCAGAGACAACTGACCAATAAAGAATTTGTAGAGATGAAATAATCCTGCAAACTAGAATTTTCAGTTTCAATTTCATATCCTTTTAAAATCAACACTTATTTGTGGAAATTATTTGACTATGCTAAACTTTCAGGAATTTTGCTATACTGGGTTACCATCAATATCAAAGAAATATAGTGGTGTTGTATTTTAGGATTAAGATTGTACAAAGAGGGTGGAGAACTATCTTAGAAATTTCTTAAGTAATTTAAATGAATTGCAACTAACAATAGCAATTCATGACCAGATGTACCCATGTATTTTAAAGTCTTTCGGCATCTCCACTAAGATCTATGGTGATAGTAAAATAGTTTCTATGTTCCTATCTTTGGCATTGATTTAAAATAAGATCTACTAAAATACATATGGGATTGTGTTTGATGAATTCACCTTTGTTTAAAACACTATTTTTGTGTCTTGTTTTATCTTGAAGTTGTGGGATATAATTCAGGATTGAGTATACATGGGGTCATTGTACAGGGAAAGTTTGGGCCTCCCTTTGGTCCCCACTTCACTGGTTTGGGATCAGGTACCCTTATTGATATTGTATATCCCCCTCCCTCACCTGGCAGTTTCCCACTACTGCCGACTCTTTTCTTATAGTATTATGATTAGTGTTCAGCGTCTGCTTATGAGTGATACCATGTGGTATTCAGTTCTTTGTTTCTGTGATAGATCACTGAGTATTATAGACTCTAAATCCATCCAAGTTGCTGTGAAGTCCATCATTTTGTCCTTTTTGTGACTGCATAATATTCTATCATGTATACGTACTACATTTTTTTTTTAACCAGTCCACTTCTGATGGGCTGCAGGTTTGGCTCCATGTTTTTGCTATTGTAAATAATGCTGCAATAAACATGCGTGTGCAGGTATCTTTGTATTAGAGTGATTTTCCTTCCTCTGGGTATATTCTCAAAAGAGGGATTGCTGGATTATATTTTGGAATCAAACATACCTATATTTGGTTCATTAAACTTCTTGCTATGTGACCAGTTTAATTCACTTCTTTTTTTCATTGTAGTCATCATAGAAGGAGTTGAAATTTCAGCAAATTTTTCACCAGATGAAATGTGACTTAGAGTTTCGACTGCTTCAGAATTTTACTTTTATTTTATCTTAAAATCTATTTGTTCACCAGTATTTTCGAGTGCCTATAAGCACATAAGTACAATTATGGATAAGAAAGGCAAGGTCTCTCGTCATATGAAGCTTATAAATTAGGTACCTATCAATTCATTTCATATTCTATTAGAGTGGTTCAAGCTAGTCATTTGATTGTATCCCTATTTCATTCTATTAAATACCAACTAGTGCTCTCATATTATGCATAAAATGTATCAAATGTCTTCTGATTAAAAATAAATGATGTAAAAAGATTATTCCATATTAACATCTGTCTTTAGAAGTCAGGTGACACATTTTCAAATAATATGACTGGAATTTTATAACCAATCTAGATACAAGCAGGACAAAACCAAGATTAATTGCAGATTATTATGAATGGCTTCTTGCCACAAGTAGATAATATTCTTGTCAAGAAGCATTTGAGGAACAGCAAAGATTAGTAATTAATGTTAATGAGAAACTCAAAAAAATCTATTCCTTTCTTGCATTTGGTCTCCCAGGAAGAGTTTGGCTTCAGCTCACAAATGATGGATAGGCCCTTTGATTTTGGGAAAATGACACTGTGATTATTTGGGCTATTTAAACTAGAAATGCTTCTCTTGGAATCGGTTACACAATCATCATTTTCCCTTTAGAGATGCATTTAGATTTTGATTAATCATCACAGGCCCATAGAAACTTTAGTTAGAAAAAAGGTATGTGACATTGAGCTCTAAAAATCGTTTTAATTTATAATCTTTACAATTGCTGCAATTTCTAGTTGGGATCGAGTATAGTAAGCATAGAAAAGAAATAATACTTTGATTATAGGAGTAGTTAGGTATGACTTATACTACTGCAGTAGATATATAAAGGACATTTGATTTGTTTTGTTTTGATTTGCTTGCCTGCTCCTCATCTAACTTCTTTTCTTTTGATAATAGCAGATTGACCCTAGTTTTCAGAACTAGTCATTTTTTACTATCAGTCCTCTGCTTCTAATTATGAATGCCTGACCTTACCCTGGCCAATCAGCATTTCGTCCCTTCTGGCCACAGTGAGATCAGAACATGACTCAAGCCAGTCAGTCCAGAGAAACTCACTTATTTAATTATTTTGGAATAATTAAGAAAGTAAAACTCTTTGATGCTGACTGACTGCTGAGAGGAATACATATAAGCCTAATAGTGTTGTGGTGTTCTGTGTAAGAACAGGCTGAGCAAGATACACAATTGATTTAACATCTCAATGAGTGACTTTGATGATGAGAATTATATCCAAAATAATTTTCACACAAACTGTCTGAAAAATTTACAAATCAGTGCTTCATATGAAGTAGGGTGACAAGGTTCCATTAACTAGGAACATGTGTTCCCTTACACTTCAGTTTAGTGCCTGTGATTGTACTGTGAGAGAATGCTTGGCATCACCCACATTCACTGTATTAGTGTTTCAATTTTGCTTTCTTCTGTTTGAATTTGTGTGAATGCTATTCATTATGATTTTTTTCTTTTAGCAAAGTTTGGTGTTTTCTGTAAAAACCTATTATGATATGGCCTTAGGCTTGATACATTAGCCTTCAATCTTTCACAACTGTAGCTTGAGTCATAATTAAAAGTTAACTGTAAAATGCCACATAAATTTGTCAAACTTTGTCCATTAGGTTTAGGTTCCAAGAGGAATATATTTTTGGTTTACAATATGTAGGTCATTGAAAAAATGAAAAAGAATGAAAGAAGCTTTTGACTGTAACTCATTTATATTTTATGAAACAAATGCCTCAGCACATATATTTTACTCAGCTTTTAATTAAAGCATGCTTATAGTGTTATGTAACTGTTAATAAGTCAAAGTATTTCTATGAGGTATTGTTATGTGTCAAAAACTTTTATAAAGTCTGTTGTACTAATTCTGAAACCTTGGCTGGACATGTTTACTAACAGCCCAATTTTACTTTTAAATATGACTTCTCTTTAGAGGACAATTAATTTTTACCTTCTATGCCCAATTTCAACTAATCAAAGTTTCTTTGCCTAATTTTTAAGGCTCTTTATACCCTGGCATTGTAGTAAGTATGCTTTCAGTTGACACCACTCAAACCAGCTTAAGGAATAAGACAAAGAAGAGGAAGAATAACAAGGAGAAAGAGAGGAATAGGAAAACAATTTAAGAAGGAGGTAGTTAGCATTAGATACAACTGGATCCAGGAGTTTAAGCAATGCATCATCTTTGTTCACATTCCTCATCCCCTGACTCTGTTCTACTTCTCTCTGCATGTTGGCAATAAGCTCACCATAAGTAAATCTAAGGCCACGATATTTTAGCATAGACAGATGACTGGAAAAGATGATTACAAATAATGTTAGTTCTAGAACAATGGTTGGTAAGACTTCTTTGTAGTATGCAGTCAATATTGGCAACAAAAGAATTTAGCTGTGACTATCAGGGTATGCCATGGAGACCTAAAACTGGAGTTAATGACCACAAGATGGTTCTAGTTACTATTAGAAATATACAGCCACATTTCAGTAGTGTATACATGGAAGTAAGTATATTTCTTATGGAACATCTGTGCAAATGTTCCTGGCTAGTATATAGTCTTTCTCCATTTGGTAATCCAGGGGCCTAGACTTCTTCTATCTTATGGTTTCATCCTCTCTAGGCACTTACAATTTTTGGGTTCTAGCAATCACAGTACATATCCCTCTAAAAATGATAGATTATATGGTCAAATCTAGATACAAAGAAAGATGGGAAATGTGGCAGCTAGCTAGCCAGCCACTGCCAGCTCCAGCTGTACACTATGCATGGAATAAATGCAGATGTTTGATGGACAGCTATTGATGTCTGCCACTACACTGTCTTACATGATGTTGCTTCAAGCTTATTTCTAAGATTTGAAAGGATATGATACATAGTATCAAGAAAATTGGCAGCAATATGGACCATTCAGTCAGCCAACTAGTTTTTCAGCAGTGAAGACAAAACAAAACATCAAAAAACACAGAAACCCAAGCCTGTTGACCTATTTTCTTCTTCATGATTTTGTTTCTGATTTCTGTCTCTTGGTGCTCGTGTTATTTTTTGTTTTGAAATCATTTGAAAATACAGCTTCAGGCTGGGATAGTATGACTCATACAGAAGACTGTGATTTTTCTTTCAAAACTTAATTTGTTCTTTTATTATATAAATAATATTTTAAAGTGCTAACCCCAAAATAATTGATATTAGTTAGCATGCATAACTGGAACATTTGAATTTGCTATGTTCTATCATGTCGAGATGATGTTAATTAATTGCTTTTTAAATTACTCTATTTGGTTTATTTAACATTGCAGTATACTACTTACCATCTTCACAAAACATGAAACTGAAGGTTACAAAAGTATTTTATTTACTGAAAATACAAAAACAGATAAAACAGGTGGAAATCGCTACAATACAGTGCTTGCTATTAAAACACTTTCAAATTAGATAATAATTTATCAGCAAATGTTACATTATGTTAATTATTTTAATTTTGGCTATAAGAGGGGTCTAAACTCACAAAAAATGTGCAAATTAAAAGAATGCAGAAGGGTCCATAGGACACTGATCTATTGTATACTATAATTTTTTCTTGGTAAGATTCTCACCAAAGTCTAATTTGGTCAAGAATTTACAAGTTACCAAATCTGATTTCTTTAAACCACATTTATTAAAGGCTCATAGTTCTTCTGAAAATTTTTATAATCTATTTTTAAAAATGACTTTTCATAATTTATTTTCTCTGCTGAGGTAAAATATCTCCTTCCCATTTTTCACTCATTAATTCAACAAAAGCATTAATGAATTCTGTCACATGTGCTTTTATTCATTCAACAAATTATTTTATTTTCTACCAAATGCACTCTGCTAGCTTCAACGGTAGGCACATTTTTCCCCTCAAATAACTTACAACTATTTCTTTTCATATCAGAATTATTTATACTATAACTGAATAATAATAGTAGACAATGACACCAGTAATATTTTGGAGAAGTCTATGGTAAATGTTGAATATTTTAAACAGATAATATATGCCATGTGTTCTGAGTATTAAATTTATTTCAGGTGGGAATAGTAACCTAGGGAATCTTCTTATGAATTAAAGATTTTGGGAAATATATAAGGGTCAACTTGTATATGAATGAGCTATGGAATTCTAAAGAGAAAAACAATGTGAAAGGAACACAGAGAAGGAGACCTGAGTGTAACACAGAGAGTAGTTAATAGAGTAATATGTCTGGAGAGAGGAGGGCTCAAGAGAGGAAGGGGAGACAGATTTGAAAGCTATAAAATCACAACCCAACTTATTTTTAGTAACTGAATAAATTACTCCTGTGTAAAGACCTCAGTGATAAGAAAATATTATCTACTTTGCCTTGTGGAAGTGAGGGATATGGAAATGTTTCCAACAGAGAGACTGCCACATGCAAAAGCCAGAGGGAGACAAAAAGTATTGATCACTTAAGGAACTTCAAGATCTCAATATGATTAAAAGGTAAAGTGTATATGCACAGCAAAAGGAGGAGAAGACAATGGGTGAGATTGAGAAAGATAAGTCTTGGGAGTCTGGTTAGCTGGAGTCATAGCCTAGAGGGTATATTTTATCATGTTAAAAAGGTTAGATGTTACTCTGCATGCTCTGGGATCCAGTGGGAAGGAAGAACAAGGTCAAAATTGTATGATGGATCACACCAAGCTGCAGCAGAAATAATCTAAAAGAGTAGGGCACACTTGGAGACAGGAAGAACTATTATTAGAAAATGGAAGCAATTCAGATGCTAAACAGTAGTGAAACAGACTCTAGTGGCATGGGAATTAAAAGAAGTAAATAGATGAGCATTGTAGTAACAAGAAAGAGCTCATAAGTATTTCTGTGCAAATAGAAGACCATAGGACCTTTTTGGTAATACCCTCAGAGTTCATGCATTTCCACTTTGGGAATCCTTACATTATGTAGTATTAGGCATATCAAAATATACCTATAAGCCCATTGAATATTGAAAATAATTGTGGCACATAAATAAGGTTGAAATTTGCTAAATTTTTATAACTGTGTTCTTATTCATTATTCATTTTTTTATGATTTTAACTTTAACAGATTAAGTGACATTTGATGATATTCATTATGCAATGATATATGGGCAAGGAATTAAGTCATTATTAACTTTTTGTTGTTTGTATACATGTGTATGCAAATTACATATGTAATTTCAAACATTTTCAGAAACCCTCTAAAAGCTTTTTGGTCCTAGGTGCTGAACCTCACAAATAGAGTTGTCTTGGATGGTGGTGACACTTACCAATATATATCAGGAATCACAAAAAGAAAGATGAAATTTCAAGTGCCTCACACCACAATCATTGTAAGTTTTATGAACTAAAGTTCTTAATCAATTATTTACAATTAGCAAGTCTTTTGAGGGTGTAAGCCAATTTTGTCTATCTCTATGGAGATGCAGGTAGTTTACTACAATGAAAAAAAATAAAACATGAGGTAATAAATTTGTTTTTTCACTCAGACCTCTCTCACAGACACATTTCTTAGGGTAGAAAGAAGAGAACACAGTTTCTGCTGTATCTCAGGTCAGGCCAGGCCAGGCCACTCTGTGGAGCTATTTCAGTAATTAAAGGGCCCAGCATGTTGCAGAAGGGCAGGTGCTGAACTGACGTCAGACCTTCCTCAGGGCAGTCTTCAGCATGCACATATTCATCTGCCCAGAAAAATTGCACCCCATGAATCCTCACTGACAAGCCATGCAACAACACTTAGACTTTCTCCTTGACCAGTTGCCATTTATATAGAAATCAGAACCTTCTTATTTTTGCTTCTTTACAATTGCCAGCTAAGTCTTTTAACAGAGAAGAGTCAGAGGCAAAAAGACAAGGCAATGTATGATGCTACGTGAGTGAAGTGAACATAAATTGAAGCTTCAGATTTTCTAAGAAAATTAATATAATAAGCAAATTTTCTTGAAAAAGAAAATGTTCCTCAATTTTTTCAGTGATCAATTTGCTAAATGGAGTGTGCAATATCAAATTTACCTCTATTTCAAAGAAACATTAGATATATTCCACCTAATTAATTTGATATGAAACTGTTGTGCAGGAATTGAGATTAATATTCAGTTTTTGTATTTTTTCTCTGATCATCTCTTATTTGAGGGGAAAAAAAAGAAAGCTAGGAGAAAAGTTAGAAGGGGCAGAGGAGAGAAGGAAAAAATGGTAATGGAAAGAAAAAGAAAATAAAAACCAGAAAATAGAAAAAAGAGATAAGTCTACGAAAAAAGTTAAAATTACTTTCCCTTTTCCTCTCTTTTATGATTACTTAGTTCAAACCTTTTTCTTAAATTTATATCTAATTGTGTGGCACCTCAGTTCTAAATCAAGTATTCTTAGTGAGTGTAAAAAAACTAGTGCAACCTCTTTGGAAAGCAGTGTGGCGATTCCTAAGAGCTCTAGACATCAACCTCCCATATGACCCCGCAAGCCCCCTACTGGGAATATACCCTGAAGAACACAAATCACTCTATTAAAAAGATACCTGCACACCTATGTTTATCGCGGCATTGTTCACAATAGCAAGAACCTGGAAGCAACCATGCTGTCCATCAAAAGAGGACTGGATTGAAAAAATGTGGTACATATACACGATGGAATACTATGCAGCCATAAAAAAGAACGAAATCATGAATTCTGCAGCAACCTGGATGGAACTAGAGTCTATAATACTGAGTGACCTCTCACAGAAGCAAAGAACTGCATATCACATGTTCTCACTCACATAGTAGACCTTGCTCATCCAACGTATTACCACAAGAAAATGACTGACAGTGGTGGGAAACGATGGGGGGGTGGAAGGGATAGGGGAAGGGATTAATGGCAGTAAATACCTGTCTGGGGAT
>CAUYQG010072023.1:0-11589 GCA_963574415.1 Tarsius wallacei | reverse complement strand
TTGGAAGGCTGAGGCGGAAGGATCTCCTGAGCCCAGAGAGTCAATGCTGGGGTGGCCATGAATGTGCCACTGCATTCCAGCCTAGGCAACGGAGTGAGACTCCAACTCAAAAAAAAAAAAACTTTGCATGAAACTATGTTCATCTTTTTTCATCTAACACCCAGCACAGCAATAACCTTCTAGGCATATTCAACAAATCATTGAGTAAAAACTGTTTGCATAGATGGTTGAATCAGCCAGGGAAATACAGATCATTTTTTAGTTTCACATGTTCATACATAGATACTTATACCTGCAGACATGTAGTCTTATTTTACTTTTTAAAAAGTTTTATGCAATCAGTATTTAAGTAAAGCTTTTAGACAGATGTAATGAATTTTCTTTTGCAAAACAATTATTCACACCCTTGATAATTTTAGCAGTATTTTAGTGAAATTTGATGAATTCAAGTATAGCAAACTAAGTCAGCTATTATCTGGGTCTAAATTTCATGCCAATTTTGCCAACTTTATCAAATTGAGGCCCCTATATGTTTTTAAAGATAAGATTTTTATTTCTAATATCCTGATCAGGAAAAAAAGAATGTATTAGCAATGAACTAGAAGTACAATTCTGCTGAGGATTCATGTGTAATACAATAAAAGTATCTTACCCATCCAGTGAGACTTTACAAACTAGTGTAGGATACTATAATGGGGAAAAAAATAGGCTTGCTTATTTCATAGAAAGCAGGTATTAAAATGTGGACATATTAAAGAGAGAATGTTTCCTGCCTGAAGCATCAAACAAACAGCCATCCCCCTCCTGCTGTTACAATTTATCCAAAGAGCTCAGACATCAGCTTTTCTTTCCATTTCTCAGGGATGAAAATCTATACTCTCTCCATTGTAATATCATCTGTTGAAAATGTTCACTGTCTGAAGATTAAAAACTTCTCTGTTCTGGAGGTGGACTTTTTTTTTTTTATTTCCTGGCCTTGGAGACAAATGGTGTAAAACTATCAATGTGTAATGATTATTACCCAGAGTGCTGTACCTACTACTTACGTTCTTAAATATGTTCTGCACTAGCACCCTGGAGATTCCTGGGGATATTAGATCATCCTTAGATCATCTCTTCCCAGCTTTCTTCTCTAGTGTTCTTCTGAGATGCTCAAGAACTCTTAAGAGAAGGGGAATGTTACCAAGTGTTTCTCTAACATAAACTCCCTCCCCCACTTCATACAGTTTTATAGTATATGCTTCTGTACAGTATTGAAAAAATAATTAAGTAACTAATTCAATTATATTTATATATATTTGAGTCAGAGTCTCACTCTGTTGCCCAGGCTGGAGTATAGTGGCACACTCACAGCCACTGCAGCCTCGACCTTCTGGACTCAGGCGATCCTTCCACCTCAGCCTTCCAAGCAGATGGAACTACAAGTGCGGTGCATGCCACCATGCCTGGCTAATTTTTTGATTGGTTGTAGAGATGAGGTCTCACCAAGTTGCCCAGGTTGGTCTCAAATCCCTGAGCTCTGGTAATCCTCTTGCCTCCATCTCCCAAAGTCCTGGAATTATAGGCATGTGCCACGGTGCCCGGCTGAATAAATAATTTAAAAGCTACAAAGAAAAAATGTTTACCCATTTTGAAAATCACAGATCTAATCCCAACTCATTTTACAGATTAGAAAACTGAGACCCCAGTAGTCACACTGTTGGTTGCTTGTGGTGCTAGAACTAGTCATTATGTCACAGGATCTTTGATCTTGGGGTTTATGTTTTCTATCTACCATCCAGAATCTTTCACTAAGCCTTACCACCTTCTGAACAGTGATTATACTCTTAATTAAATGCCAGATTGATTGGAATCTCAGGCATTGACATCATCCACAGATAACAGAGAAGAACTAAGTGTTTGCAAAATGACCTGATTTTTTTTATTCTGCCAATGAACAAGCTGAACACTCTCCTAAACCTAATTGAATTTTCTTTGATAGGCTTCAATACTCATGCAAATTTCTCTAAACTTTCTAAACTTTGTTTAGAGCCTCCTTGAAAGAAAAAAAAATCCCACTTAATGAGATTTGTGTTTATTTGTCTATTCCATCAATTTCATCACCACTCCAGGCTATGAAGAGTATTTCTACTCAGAGCAAAGTGAAAACTTGGCATTTGTCCCTGTATTAGTGATGGAGACTGCAGGTGAGGGATAAAGGTACTGTCTGGGAGGTTTGTTAACTGCTAGTCCAGTGACTAAGGAAAACATTTCTGCTTTTGATTCTTTTTCCTAACTCTTGATCATTGCTTTCGTCTTTCACTTTGCTTCCCATCTCTAGATGCTGTCAGGCCATGAGCTGTTGGGTTAACTAGGCAGCTGATTAAAACACTTGTTATTTGGGAGAATATCATGATAGTAGCCTGTAGGCATTCTGAAATGAGGGTCTCAATCTGTATAAGAAAATGGACGATGACCTTGTAGTTGAATTCTCAGTATGTTTTCTTCTTCTGGCCACCACTATACTGTAAGCTTGTGGCAGGCCAGGTGGTGCATATCTTGGGACCAAGGGACATCAGTCCATTGTGCACAAGTGCCCTGACCTACATGAAATAAATGACAAATAGGAACATCTGTGAGCCAGGAATATGTGTCCTCAGGAATTCCAGGTTACCTGTAGAAACAATTGTCTGATAGTACACATTATCCTCAGGCTTAAGATTTGATCAATATGTGAAACTCCAGGGTTGTTTTTTCTTCCTAGCAATACTGGATTGCTAGCTTGCTAATAAATATTCCTAATTCCAGTGTGCCTTGGGCAAAAGCTGCAGTCAAGAGTGCTGTCACAATTTTACTATAGTACTTAGTTGCAGGGTAACAAATGTTGGGGGAAAGGCAAGCATTTGTAGAAGAAAATTAAATGCAAAACAAGGTAGAATCAGATTGTTGGTAAAACAGTTGTGTGTTTGTGTGTGTGTGTGTGTGTGTGTGTGTGTGTATTTATGAGCTGGGGTCTCACTCTGTTGCCCAGTATAGAGTGCTGTGACACAAGCATGGCTCACTGCAGCCTCAATCTCCTGAACTCAAGTGACTCTCCCACCTCAGCCTCCTGAGTAACTGGTACTACAGAGGTATGCCGCCATACCTGGCTAATTTTTTTTATTTTTTGTAGAGACAAGATCTAGCTATTTTGCCTAGGCTGATCTCAAACTCTTGGACTCAAGCTATCCTCCCACCTCAGCCTCCCAAAGTGCTGGGATTACAGGCATAAGCCACCATGCCCAGCCCAATACTTTTTTCAGTCACATATCATGTAAATTAAATGATGGGTTTTTAAAGTCTTCTTTGAAGATGCTTTTTTTTTTCCAAATGCAAAGCAAGAAGCAGAATGTGAAATGTATAATTAAGAATAGAGTTCATTTTTATCTTTAATGTTATTATATTATGCTTTGTAGTATTAGCATGATGTTAGTTTGGAAAGTGGAAATTGAAAGAAAATAATTACTTAGGAAATTTCTTAAGTGTATGGAAGGTAAATTTTGACATTTGTATAATTAATTGTGGGAGCTATGCCCGAAGAAAGAGAAAAGGAAATGACTTGGGAAGCTTCATTAGTAGAAGGCAGGATGGATAGAGAGAAGGTAGATTGAACAACCTCTAGAATAGACCCACCAGGCTTGAGTCTTGGGATAGGGTGTAAATAAGAAACAGCACTAGCTGTCATACTGAGCACAGAATTCACTCAGCAGAAAGTGCTGATAATAACACCAAACATTACTTTGGAGTCTTCAATGTCCTACTCATTTGATCTTTATTTCTCCAACAACAACAACAAAAAAATCTACAAAGTGCTCCTTTTAAAAAGTTTGGATACTTATATAGAATTTTATGTGTATAGAAAAGCGCTATATAATCACCAAACTATAATGTGTTCGAACCTAAGGAGGAAATAGTTTATCACTTCATGAAATGATATTGACAGGAAGCAGTTTCAAACTGTTCAACAAATTTTCAAAATTCAGCTGATAATGCTCAGACTGGTTAAAATGGATGCTGACATTTGAAGGCTGGGCCTACAAATGTAAAAAATTAGGCCTACGTGTATCACTACACCTTTGTGTTAAAAAATTCTGCCATTAAGCATTTTGGGAACAATATGATTTCAGTTCTTTCTTTTTTAAAAACAAGAAATAACTACCTTTGCTTTTGCAATATATTGAATCTAGGAAACTCTCTAGTATTTTTTTCATGCAAACAGTATTTTGGCTATCGTGAACTGGGAATTCGTATTTTTTAAGGCTAAGCTGAACACTTTGTAATTATCACATTTACAATTATACTGAACATTGAAGCATCTGACCATGGGATCAAGTTCTGTGCAATTCATTCTTTACACACTTAAGGAATTAATGACTTTTTAAAGCTAGATCAGAAGGAGACATTCATATAAGAAAGGACACATTTACCTATACAATGCAGGGAAAACATGAGGTTTAGCTATATAAGTCTCCATAAAGTATGCACTTTGAAATTCAAATAATTAAGATGATAAATATAAAAAAAGTTATCTATACATGTAATAATTCTTTAGCTTTGAAGACACACAATTTTATGCAGTATTTCAGATAGTGTAATGGGTGAAAGATAAATGAAAATTAACTACTTTCCTATCAGCTGGGAGAAGACAATCTAAGTTAATTAAAAAAGCAATACTTCCAGTTTGGTTTTGTTACACACAAAACACACATTTTTAAAGTCATAAAATCTTATATACATCTTATGAAAGCCATCTCTATGAAATTATCTAGTAAAATGATGTATATACTATGAATCTGGATATTAAGGATTTTGAATAAAGGATAAGACATGTTTGGCATGAGGACAGAGTCAGGCAATGTCAGCTCTGGAAATAATTCTGAGCAAGTTTATGAAATGATTTATCCCAGTGCCTAGTAAGTAGTAGGTGATCAAAACATATTGACCTACTTTTCTTCCTGAGGCTAAGACCTATTCATCTTATTTTTCTTGAATGGATGATGCTGGTGGTATTGTGATGATAAAAAAGCACAGAGAAGGGAAGTCAGATATTGTTTTCTAAAGTCAGTTTGATGCATTATGGGAGTCCAGTGGAATTCAAAGTTCTTTCACCTGAAATGCATCCTTAGAAGTTTACTAAAAAGCTATAATCATATGTATGTCACTGGATGCCGTTATCAATTATGGAATTCCTGGATGGGATGCATAATCTGACTGAATCAAAATGGGACACAAGATGTTTCTAACTAATAATTATCGAGCACACCATGCCAAGCAGTAATAAAGGCAAATTAAATGCAGTGAGATATGTAAGCACTGCCTTTACAATGTTCAGATTCTTCCTTGTGAGCCTGAGGGGAGGTGGTAAGCAAGAATGATTACACAGATACACACATGATGGTATATCCAGCCAAGTCTTGGGTGAGAGCCACAGTAAAGGTATAAGTGGAATATCATAGGCAGCACAGCAAAAAATAGAGCATCGGTATCTTCATCAGCTGTTACGGAAGGTGATACTTGAGCTGGGCCCCAAAGGAGTGCAGACAGTGAACAAAGAGTGAACCAGAACCATAGTCAAAAGAGCAAATGAGGTGGACTTCAGTGGTTTTGTGTAATGTATAAAAACAATGTATCTTCAAAGATGCAGTCTTTATGAAGCATTTTAATATGTGCTTCTAGGGATTGAAACTCTAAGAACGTGTAGTTTAAACTACAGTGGCGGCACGAATGCCCCCAAAACTCCCTTGCTAAAAGTTATATTAATCTACTTTCCAGCAGAAACAAGCAGTAAATAAAAGCAAAGCACAACTTGCCTATATTTTGTGAAGGCAAAATCAGGTAGAAAATTAAAGATATTTATCTCTGTTATTCTCCTTTAAATTTTTTTGTTAACTAGTCTGTAACCTGAAGAGAATAATAAAGTGTTGTTGAAATTCTGAGGGTAAGGACAGCAAGACAAAAAGAGATTTTGTTAAGAAAAAACAAAATCTGAGAGCTTATATTTGGAAATTGTTATCTTTATTTCACTTAAAATATAACTGTATGCTTTTACAAAAACCACCATATTGAAAGCAATAAAAAGCATTTTTTTTTAGTCTGGGTCTCATTTTGTTGTCCTGATTGGAGTGCAGTGGCAGGATCACAGCTAACTGCAGTCTTGAACTACTGGGCTCAGGTGATCCTTCTGCCTCAGACTCCTGAGTAGCTGGGACTACAGGTATGTGCCACCAAGCCCAGATCATTTTTTTTTTTTTGGTGGAGATGAGGTCTTGCTATGATGCCTAGGCTGGTCTAGAACTCCTGGGCTCTAGCAATTCTCCCACTTTGATCTCCCAAAGTGTTGGAATTACAAGCGTGAGCCACCGCACTTGGCCCATAAGAAGCATGTCTGTATTTAATTAAATGTACGTGAGTTATCAGTATGACATTAAAATTCAAGTCATTTTTGGATGGTCAAGAGCATATTTGAAATTGTGATGTACCATGAAAAATGTGATGGTGCTGAAATCTTTCAGTGTGTGAAATCTTGTCTAATGAGATTTGTAGGAAATG
The DNA here is from genome assembly GCA_963574415.1 of Tarsius wallacei. Lineage (NCBI taxonomy): Eukaryota > Metazoa > Chordata > Mammalia > Primates > Tarsiidae > Tarsius > Tarsius wallacei. The sequence goes on along the minus strand of CAUYQG010072023.1, from coordinate 5,022 downwards.
TTGGTACAGATTACATATACTGGTGGTCCAGGGAGGTCATGGGGCCAAGCCATGGGGGGATTTTTTTAGCCAGTCTGTCTTTACTGTTGCAGGACCTCAAAAGTTATTTCACAGGGACCAAATCTACTCTGGTGACTCAAGCACAGTAACTGAAGTGGCATGTGAATAGGTGTGGAAGGAAGCAGTGGGAAAGACCATGTCTCTTGGAATTTGACAGACTAGGTTTCGAAGGTTAGCCAATTTACTTAACTTTTCTGAATCTTAGAGTTTTTATAAATTCTTAAAGTAAATAAATATCCCACACAGTGTGCTGATGATTGAGAAATGTGGAACTACAAGGTTAGAGCCAATTTTATTTAGCTTTAAGTAAAATATAGAAGTGGAGATACTATCAAGTAAGGAAAGAGAGACAGAGGAAGAGAGAGTGAGAGAGAGCGAGGGGAGAGAGAGAGAGAGAGAGAGAGAGGGAGAGAGGAGAAGAGAGATTTTCCAGGGCTGCTGGGTTATGGTGGGTTTTCCCCGGGGGCAGGAGAGAACAGCAAAATTATAGCGTAACCTGTGGCATGTCCCTTACCTCCATGTGGCAGATATGAGACATGACACTGTGCTAGAGAATATGTGATTTAATGCTGACCTAAGGGCAAGTATAACAAGATGGTGCCACCCAGGCTCCAAACTGATACAGTGAGTTAATGCTTTGTACACATCGCATGATAGAAGTTGGGTCAGTTCCTAGCTGTGTGACTTTGGGCAAGTTACTCTGCCTTAGTGTTTACATATATAGAATGAGATAATATGTACCATATGAAGTTACATATTAAATGAAGGGGACCCAAACCACATTCTTATTTCATTATTTTTTTCTGCTTGATATTGTTCTCTGGCATCTGAGGACTGCCTCGACTCTCCAAGTGGTATCAAGGTGTCATGTCAGCATTGACCTTACCTCGGTCCCTGCAGCTGTACAGTCTTGACCCACAAACATAATGGCATAGAACAAATCAATAGAAATGGCAAATAATCTTATGTTTGCCCTATTGCCTCATAGCACAGTCTGTAGTATGATTGTATGCCTGAAGGCGCTAGATCTTTCCACAGGAATGTTGGCTTGGAAGAACACAGATGATAACACATCCAAAAGAACCTGGCATTTTTTTTTATGAATAACTAGAAAGGACCTATAATTGAGGGAACAAAATATTGCTCTTACATGAGGGAGAGAGGTTGTAAGGAATAGACCAATCTTTTCATCCCAGACAGATAAGACAATCCTTTTGAGATAATAAGGGTAAACAAACTAACAAGAGAGGATTATGGGTCCTGAGCAGTTAGAAAGAGTAAATTTTCACAATGTTCCTTATTTAACTTGATCCTATTAATATTTGTTCTCTCTGAGGGTAAAATTGACTGGCATATAATCAGTCGGTGGCATGACCTATGCAGTGTGAAGCTGTTTATTTCTAAGTCTAAATTCATTGATAGGTTTAATGTCCAAAATAGGTTTTCTCCTTAGGAATTTATTGAAATAAAAAGGCTATTTATAAATTGATGAGACATATAAGATATAATTTTCATTGAGTAAAATATTTGTTGATTTCTTATAAATTTTCTTTATATGTCACTTTACAGAATATTTTTGTTGTTGTTAGTTTGTTTGCTTTGTTATTCTTGTCTATTTACTTTGTTTAACACTTTTAAAAGCTTTGGTAAATCAGATACCTGCAGGGTAATTCTTATTGTTGCCACAAAGAGCAGAGAAATTTCGTTTTAGTATACGAGAAAACCATTAATAAAAGAAAAGAAACTTCTTCCTTGAGGCATTTGGAGCAAAGTTTTAAGAGATTCTTGATAACATAAGGTTGCCATTAAAATCAGAAGCTCCTCAGTCCTAATTAGGTAGTGTTCCTAATTCCTTAAACGTGCAAGCCCAGACATGAGCGGAGGTAGGATTTGGGACAATTTTAAAGTATTTGTAAAACTGTAGAGGCAAGGTAGGTGGAAGGATCGAATGGGGAAATTTTCAGCCAACATCTTCTTGGATGAGTAGATTTCCTTATTGGTTAGGAGACACCATCAGATGTAGAAAGTTGAATACAAAGTGAGATATATGAATTCTCCAAGAGCTAAATTTGTTGGCTTGCTAATAATGCCTACCCTTGGTGTTCACAGTGTGTTTGAGGCTCCTACAGAAAGAAATTCACCTCTTGGAGGATCCTAGACCCTACTTTCTGCCATGATGTATGCTGTGCTGCTTAATTAAATCCCCATAATCAAGACCAATTGAAAATATTTGTATGAATAAAGCATAGAAGCTAACAGCTGACTATTGCAATTCCATGTCAAAAATAGAATGGAGGCCCTAACCCCAACAATCATGGAAACTTACTTGAAAGACAGAACACTCTGGAATACATATGGAGGAAAAGATGTCATTGTAAATAAGACATTGAAATCATCTGCATGTCAATGCTCAGTAGTAAATGTGGAAAACAAGACTTTCAAATGTATTTATAACTTTATGGACAATAAATCAGGCATTTTCTTGTGCTATGTAATATTCTTCCCAGACCACATTAAGAACATTGTGTACCATCCCAACACCATATGATAACATGATTGAAATCCAAACTGATATGTGCTTAACTTTTTTCCCATTTTTATTTTAGATATGGGGTATATATGAACATGTTTGTTACATGGACATATTGTGTAGTGGTGGGACTTAAGGCTGGTTAAATGTTCTATTTGACAAGCAATGCCTGGCCTTGGAATGCTGGTGGCAGTCAGGGAGAAAGTGTGATGCTAGGTATTGTTTCTGAAGCTCCAGGGTGTGAACAGAGGTTCCAAACAATCAGAGAGTCACGCTATTGCATGCCTGTTAAACTCAGAATCATAACTTTTCATTTCATGTAAATTTAGGGAGTGCCCTTATTGTGTACTATGTCCCAAGCAGGTTATAGTCATGAAAAAGTCGTCTGTCCTCCAAAAGCTTGCCGCCTGCCTGTTAGGGCTGTTGGACACATTTATAGATTGGTATAACACTGCACCACAAAGGGTTATGTTCCAGAACAGAACTGCACAGAGCATATTAAAGAAGTCCAGAGTATCTTTTAGAAATCGTCACAATGGTTTTCCAGAGAGGTGGGGGGATTTATGTTCAGGATACAGATTTAAAATGTATTTAAGTGCAGGCATACCTCGAATTATTATTGTGTTTCACTTTACGGTGTTTTGCAGATACTGCTTTTTTTACAAATTGAAGATTTGCAGCAACCCTGCATTGAGCAATTCTATCACGCTATTTTTTCTAACAGCATGTGCTCACTTCATGTCTCTGTATCACATTTTGGTGATTTTTTTTTCAATATTTTAATTTTTTTCATCATTATTATATCTGTTATGGTGATCTGTGATCAGTGACCTTTGATGTTACTAGCGTAATTGTTTCTGGATGCCTTAAGCCATACCCATATAACATGGTGAATTTAATTGATAAATGTGTGTTTTCTGACTGCTCCACCAACTGGCTATTCTTCATCTCCATCCCTCTCCTCAGCCTCCCTATTACCTGAGACACAATCATATTGAAATTAGACTAATTAATAATCCTACAGTCAGGCATGGTGGCTCATGCCTATAATCCCAGCACTTAGGGAGACCATGGTAGGTGGGTTACCTGAGTCGAAGAGTTCAAGACAAGCCTGGGCAACATAGTGAGACCTTGTCTCTACAGAAAAATCAAGAAATTTGCCAGGTTTGATGGCACACACCTATAGTCCAAGCTGGGGACTGAGGCGGGAGTATCACCTGAGCCCAGGAGGTCCAGTCAAGATCTAATTACCACTGAATTCTAGTCTGAGTGACAGAGAGAGAGCTCGAGTCGAAACAAATCAACATAATCCTGCAATGGTTTCCAAGTGTTGAAGTGCAAAACAGTCTTGTGTCTCTCACATTAAAGCAAAAGCTAGAAATTATTATTATTATTATTACTTTTAAAATTATTTTTATTCAATATTTTTTATTATGATGTTGTGGGGTACAGTTAAGGGTTAGGTGTACAAATATGTCTCGTTCAGGCACCCTTGTTGATAGGAAGTGTCTCCCTGTCCTCAGACAGATATTTACTACCATTAATCCCATCACCCTCCCCCCGCCATAGTTTCCTACCACGGTCAGTCATTTTCTTGTGGTAATCCGTTGGATGATCAAGGTCTACTATATGAGTGAGAACATGTGATACTCCAGTTTTTTGTTTCTGTGAGAGGTCACTCAGCATTATAGACTCTAGTTCCGTCCAGGTTGCTGCAAAGTTCATGATTTTGTTCTTTTTTATGGCTGCGTAGTATCCCATTGTGTATATGTACCACATTTTTTTAATCCAGTCTTCTTTTGATGGACAGCACTGTTGCTTCCAGGTTCTTGATATTGTGAACACTTCTGCGCTGTTGGTGGGAGTGTAAACTAGTGCAACCTCTGTGGAAAGCAGTGTGGCGATTCCTAAAAGCTCTAAATACCAACCTCCCATATCACCCCACGATCCCCCTACTGGGAATATACCCTGAAGAACTCAAATCGCTCTATAAAAAAGATACCTGCACACGTATGTTTATCGCAGTATTGTTCACAATAGCAAGAACCTGGAAGCAACAATGCTGTCCATCAAAAGAAGACTGGATTAAAAAAATGTGGTACATATACACAATGGGATACTACGCAGCCATAAAAAAGAACAAAATCATGAACTTTGCAGCAACCTGGATGGAACTAGAGTCTATAATGCTGAGTGACCTCTCACAGAAACAAAAAACTGGAGTATCACATGTTCTCACTCATATAGTAGACTTTGATCATCCAACGGATTACCACAAGAAAATGACTGACTGTGGTAGGAAACTATGGCGGGGGGAGGGTGATGGGATTAATGGTAGTAAATATCTGTCTGAGGACAGGGAGACACTTCCTATCAACAAGGGTGCCTGAACGAGACATATTTGTACACCTAACCCTTAACTGTACCCCACA
>CAUYQG010072022.1:0-12527 GCA_963574415.1 Tarsius wallacei | reverse complement strand
GACTCTATGTCTTTAGTTGTCAGGGTAGCAAGTGATACCCCAGCTTTAACTCTAGGAAATGCTTTTGTGTATCAGACTAAATATGAGGGCCGCCATTTGGCTTGTGACTTAATTCCAAAGATTCCACGTTTGTATTTTTTTGAGTTGGCGTCTCACTCCGTCGCCCAGACTGGAGTGCAGTGGCCGCTTCCGGCCACCACAGCCTCGACCTGCTGGGCTCTGGCGATCCTTCCGCCTCAGCCTTCCGAGTAGCCGGAACTATAGGTGTGCGCTATCATGCCTGGCTAAGTTTTTAAATTTATTGTAGAGATGAGGTTTCGCCTGCCCAGGCGGGTCTCGAACCCACGGGCTCAGGCAATCCACTCACCTCAGCCTCCCAAGGCGCGGGATTACAGGCTGAGCCACCGAGCCCAGCTCTTTTTTTGTTTTTTGAGTCGGAGTCTCACTCTGTCACCCAGGCTGGAGTGCAGTGGCATGATCATGGCCACCGCAGCCTCAACTTGCTGGACTCAGGCGACCCTTCCACTTCAGTCTTTCAAGTACCTGGGACTACAGCCATGTGCCACCCTGCCTGGCTAATTTTTTGATTTATTTGTAGAAACGAGACGAAATCAAAGTTGCCCAGGCTGGTCTCGAACTTCTGGGCTCAAGTACCCCTCCCACCTCGGTCTCCCAAAGGGCTGGGATTATAGACATGAGCCACCGAGCCCAGCCTCCGCCTTACTCTTTTGAGATCAGAGTATTCCACACTGTTTAGTATCTCTGGGTTTTCTTCCACCCAACAATGACTCACTCTTATTTCTTTCTGCTGGGAAAAACCCTCATGGTGTTTCCTTATTGCCCTCTCTCGCCCCAGCCTCTCATCACTTTCATTCTTTAAGACTGTCTTTGATTCTTGGAGATCCCATGTCCGCCGAGGCAAACTTAGAGAACCCTTGGGCCATATTTCAAAAGACCCATCAGGAAATTCTGAACATGTTTTGAAACTCCTTCTAATTCTATAGGATTACAGAGGTTTATAAACCACATTCCACATTTTTCCCTTGGTATTCTTACATACTTCTAAAATGTCAAAGGGACTAGATTTCTCTTTATCCAGATATTAGACATGTATGAAAACTCCAGGGAAAGGAATTAAGATGCTCAATCTGGTTTCCCTTTTAAAATCTCCTCGCTAGGATTGTATGACTGTTATTATTATTATTATTTTTTGAGTTGGAGTCTCACTCTGTCACCCAGACTGGAGTGCAGTGGCCGCTTCCGGCCACCACAGCCTTGACTGCTGGGCTCCAGCGATCCTTCCGCCTCAGCCTTCCAAGTAACTGGAACTACAGGCGCGTGCTACCACGCCCGGCTAATTGTATGACTGTTAATGTAGGTTTCCATTATTATTTGGCAATAGGGTACAAATATAACTGTAGCTTTTTTCCTGTTTTTATTATATTTTGAGTTGGGGTTTCACTCTTTTGCCCAGGTTGGAGTGCAGTGGCACGGTCATGGCTCATTGCAGCCTTGACTTCTTGGGCTCAGGCCATGTTTCTGCCTCAGCCTCCCAAGTAGTTGGGACTCCAGGCTTACCCAGCTGATTGTTTGAATTTTTTTTTGTAGAGATGAGGTCTTGCTATGTTGACCAGTTTTGTCGCAAACTTCTGGGCTCAAGTGATCCTCCTTCCTTGGCCTCCCAAAGAGCTGGGATTTCAGGCATGAGCCACCATTCCTGGCTCCTGTTATTTTTTTAAAAGTTTTTGACGAAACAATAGATTGCATTTATCAAGCACTTAATTTATTTCACATACAGCCGTCAGCCCTTTCTGTGGCTTGGTTCATTTGACTCTCATACAACCTGAGAGGCAGGTATCACTAGTACCCACATTTTATGGGTAAGAGACCCTAGGATAAGAAAGCTAGATCCTCTTTAAGAAATTGTGACTGATTTTATGGAAGATAAACTCCTCCCAAAGAAATGGAATTGTGGAGTCCATTTAGAGTAGTTACTATGAAAACCACTTACTCAATCCTGGTCAGACCTGTACCTGGAGTTCACTGGTGCCATCTTTAAGACAACCATCTGTTGCTTTTATCTGTGGTCCCAGCCAGATAGTGGATAGAAGCAAAGGCCAGTGTAATATGTAGTGACTTGAGAAGATTCTTATCATTTTTTTTTTTTTTTGAGTTGGAGTATCACCCTGTCGCCCAGGCTGGAGGGCAGTGGCCGTTCCCTGCCACCGCAGCCTCGACCTGCTGGGCTCCGGCGATCCTTCCGCCGCCTCAGCCTTCCGAGTGGCTGGAACTACGGGCGTGCGCTACCATGCCCGGCTAATTTTTTGATTTATTGTAGAGATGAGGTCTCGCCAAGTTGCCCATGCGGGTCTCGAACCCGTGGGCTCAGGCAATCCACTCACCTCAGCCTCCCAAGGCGCGGGATTACAGGCTGAGCCGCCAAGCCCGGCTTCTTATCATTTTTTGAAGCCAGTAGGTGACAAGGAGGCAAGCAGTTTGGCATCTCAAGTTCTTGAACAAAAAGCTTTCATAAAGGTTTTAGAGTTGGTCCTCGGGTCCCACATATTTTCCAAACTCCTTAAATTGAGTCCTCCTCTCATTACCAAGACATCCTATCTCCTAGAGGCATTCTGCACTGTGTGATGTCCCCTGCCTGTGACAGGAAGCTATGTGTTCCCTAAAGATAAAAGGGAATATAAAAGGTCATACAGTAGTATTCTTCAAACTTGAGTTTTGTGCACTGCCCTTTTAAAGGAAGAATGTTCTTGATAACTCCTTGTGTTGACTTGAGTTATTTTCATTTAAATGTTTCTCACAAGTTCATGAACCCAAAATTAAACCTCTTTTATTTATGGCCCTGTACAACTGAAAAACCAAAGCTCATTTACAAGTTAAATATAACTGAGACTAAAAGAACCCTGAAATATTTGAATTAGCAACATTCGTTTCATGCAGTGGCCAATGTTTTGTGGGAAGTGAATTGCTGAACACCATGAGTGTCGTTCTCACTGCTGGGCACAGGTTCTATGGTTTGTCAGACCCATCTTGGGCTGACTCAACTCCCTCCTCTACACACCCCCCACCACTTGTCATTCTTCCAGTAGCTTTCAAACTTAGTGTGCATCAGAAGAACCTCCAGGGCTTGCAAAAACACCCCCAGAGTTTCAGTAGGTCTGGAGTGGCACCCAAGAATGTGCTTTTTCAAGAATGTGCATAAGGTGCTGTGGCTTATGCCTGTAATCCCAGCACTTTGAGCGGCTGAAGTGGGAGGATTGTTTGAGCCCGGGAGTTTGAGATCAGCCTGGGCAACATAGCAAGACTCTGTCTCTAAAAAAATAGAAAAATTAGCTAGGCGTGGTGATGTGCGCCTGGTGTCCCAGCTACTCGGGAAGCTGAGACAGAAGGATCGCCTGAGCCTGGGAGGTCGAGGCTGTGGTGAGCTGTGATCATGCCACTGCACTTCAGCCTGGGTGACAGAAGTGAGACCCAGACTCAAAAAAAAAAAAAAGTGTACATTTTCCACCCAGTTCTTCTCTGGTAATGCTGAGTCTGAGGCCCATTCTTTGGGGACCACGGTGCCATTTCAATTATCAGGAGACTTTCTTTTCCTCCAATGCATCACTGGCAAATGAATTCCACCTCTATTCCCTTCTCATTAGTCTGTGACAATACAAGTGATCTTTTTTTGGCAAGAATTGTGCATTAGTAAATAAATACAAAAGCAGGCATTGTCACTCAATGGTGGGTGTTCCTGGTTCTGTGGTGGTCACCCAGTGCCTTTGTGAAACGCTTTAGCATATCACCAAAAAGAAAATCAACATTAGAACTGTTGAACCCCTGAAAATGGGTCCGTGTAACTCAGTCTGAGAAACACCGCATGGGTTCGGCATCACGAAACACCTTTCGGTGGAAAGAATGATATTGTATATAAGTACCAGACTCCGCAGCCTTAGGTGTGGATCCCAGAGCCAAGATTAGATACACACAGGTGGTGATTAGGAACAGAATCCTGGTTGGGTTTTTTCCCCCTTCTTCTGCTCAATTCACTCTAACTCTGTTGAAATATTAGGCCCTTGTTATACAGCATGAAAACTTTAAAACTCATTAACAGCACGACCCGACTGGTGTGCATTCAGGACAGAGAGCCAGGTCGTCGGGGGATCTCCCAGCCAGGTCATATAAAGCAAAAAGGTTTTGGGGTCCCAGCCTGGGGAAGACGCAGAAGGGAAGGAAGATTCTGGTTCCGGTTTTCAGATATGTTAAGTGCTAGCATGGAAAAGCAACTGGTCTTGTTCTGCAACCAAGGGATGGGAAATGTAGACTTTGGCTCAGTCTTGGGAAGCCTTTCCTCATGCCTAGAATTGCCCTGAATGGGACGGGCTGGCTCACAAGTGCTGGGAACAGCTTGTCTCAGAGGGTGTTCAATGGTCTCCAGCAGCAGCTCAGTGGGTTATGCCAGAGGGTCTGCATGCATTAAAGCTAGGTGTCCAGGGCCTCGTTGTATGCAGATTCTATAATCTTGAGGCCCTTTTAGCTTCCCAATCTTTAAGAATTTTTCAAAGCGAGAATGTTTTAGCACTACCTCAAACATACCCAGAAATGCAGTACTGCATAGCAGATTCTCAAACAGGTTGTCAGCTGTCATACTCCTTCCCTCCACCCCCAAAATGTTTCTCCTAGCTTCCTCAGTCCCGTCGCTGTTACCACTGTTGGTCCTGCTTTCCTAGTGTGCCATCTCGCACAGGCCCTTCCAATGTCTCTGCCATGTTTTTGCCTTTTCCTTTCTGTTGCGTGCCATCATTCCTTTTCTGACTCTAACAGGAGCCTGCTAGATTCACTGCCATAGTTTCCTGTTCCCCATTCTGAGCCCCTGTAATCCACGTAGACAAGATAACTACTCCCTACATAATTTGACCATAGAAATATCCACCTAGCATTTTTTTTTTTTTGAGTTGGCATCTCCATCTGTCATCCAGGCTGGAGTGCAGTGGCACACTCATGGCCACCGCAGCCTCAACTTGCTGGGTTCAGACGATCCTTCCACCCCAGCCTTCCAAGTAAGAGATCTACAGGCACACACCAATATGCCCAGCTCATTTTTTTGATTTATTGTAAAGACAAGGTCTTGCCAGGTGCTCAGGCTAGTCTCGAACCCCTGGGCTCAGGCAATCCTCTCACCTCAGCCTCCCAAAGTGCTGGCATTACAGGCGTGAGCCACTGCGTTTGGCTCCACCTAACACCTGTCCATCCCCTGGGGCATGGGGCTCATTAAACACACACAGGAAAATGCTGCTCAAAATGACTCTGCAATGCCTTGTTCATTGGTTTATGCACTTTTTATCTTACCATCCTCACAGCCAAAGATACATGCAGGCACAAACATCCGCTCACCACCCTGAGAGGCCTCTCCTCCTTAAGTGCATATTTCTAAGTCCTCTTTCTCCCTGTATTGAACTCTTCTTGTAGCCAGAAGCTAGGTAGCTCAGCGTTTTCTTATTCCCTGTGCACTGATTGCCACTTGAAAGGACTGTGCTCATCTATTTGTTTAGGTGTTGATTGCCTGTCTTCCTCTCCACTGTAAATCCCAGAGGGTGGGTTCTTCTCTGATTACCAGTATCCAGCACCTATAACCCTACCTGGGGCGGAAAGCCATCCAGCAAGTATTTGTGGATTGAATGTTTGTGTGTCTGTCACCTTACTGTGAGTTCAGAGAGGGAACCTGGTCTTAGCATATGTCTGAAATTTGAGAATGATTTCTAGCAGGAGCTGTGGGCTCCAGTACCTGTCATTATCTGGAGTGCCATAATTCAGAGGTGCCTTGTAGAATTGGGCCCCGAGGGTCTTAATTTCAGTCAGTCTCATTGGATTTGTTTTGACTGGAAATCTTATTGCCTGTTTTTAAAGCATATTCCCTTGGGTGCATTTGAACACTTGAGACCTCTTGGTAGGCAAGTGTTTCATCCCCATCAGGAAATCTCATCAAAATGATATTAGATTTGCACATCAGGAAAATAAAAATCCTCCAAAAAGATGTTGCTGTTCTCTAGATTGGCTTTGGTTATAAGGAGTTAAGCCCACTCAGAAAGTATTTCAACCACGTCTGAGACGTTGGACTAGGGCCAGGCAGCAGAGTCTCACAATAAACAATAAAACATAAGGGTGGGAAGGAGACCTCCATGGAATTTCTCTGATTACAAGTTAAGGCAAAATTTAAGAGTAGAGAAAAACACCGGTTTTTGGTATGAAGCCCTTGTTTCCGAGGCCTGAGTGGTAACTCGTCTTGCTGGTTAGGCTGTGTCTGGTATTCCCAGGTGGATGCTTTCCCTGTATTCTTTGGTCAGCTCTCTTCCAGGTTCTGCCTTGTAAACCATCCTTGGAAAACTAATGGCAGGACTACTCTTTTTTTTTTTTTTAATTGAGAAAGCAAGATTAATTGAGAGGACAGAGAAGCTCCCATGGTGGGAGGGGACCCAAAGGGGTTGCCTCGATTACTCTTTTTTTTTTTCTCGACTTAGAGTCTCACTCTGTCACCCAGGCTACTGAAGCCTTGACCTGCTGGGTTCTGGTGATCCTTCCATCTCAGCCTCCTGAGTAGCTGGGACTACAGGCATGTGCCACCATGTCTAGCTAATTTTTAAAATTTTATCATAGAGACAAGGTCTCACCATGTTGCCCAAGCTGGTCTTGAACTCCTGGGCTTAGACAAACCTCTCACTTTCTCCTCCTAAAGTGCTGGGATTACAGGAGTGAGCCCCTGCGCATGGCCAGGACTACCCTTATTGGAGATTCTTCACAAGTCCCAGATGTTTCTCACATCATTTGGTCTGGGCTTTCCTTGACTTCTTACCATAGCACTCAGAGAGAGCAGAGGGTCATGGGTCCCCTCTTAGGAGGTAGCTCTTCATGTTCTTGAAACTCCTGCTTATCTCAGTGGTTCCCTGTGTGGGTCTTCACACGTAGTGTTCATGCAAACCTTTTAATGTGATGCTAAGGGTTCTGGAAAGACGACTTTGAATGAAGGGGGTCCATTGAGTTTGGCATGAGAGCAGCAGAATGGAAGTCTTGCCTAAGCTTGTATTCTCTTTGTCTTCCCCTCCCTGGTGTCTGTTTCTGTTCTCATGTATTATGTCTCTGCTTTCAGAGGTGTGAACATGTATGCTATGCTGACTGGGACACTGCCTTTCACCGTGGAGCCTTTCAGCCTCAGGGCTTTGTACCAGAAGATGGTGGACAAAGAAATGAACCCCCTTCCCACCCAGCTCTCCACAGGTAACACACCTGCCACTCCAGATTAGGACTTTTCTGACCAGTTTGGATCCATTTGTGAAGCAGTATTTGTTCTGCAGCAGTGGTGTTATGACTATCCCATGATTGTAAGTTTCTTCATAATGTTGAAACTCAGTCTCAAGGGGTAGTTGGGTTTCTCATTTCTGAGTAGACACACCCTACATCTCACCTGTGCCTTTCCTATTCCGTGATAGTTCAGAACCCCTAATTTCTTCCTCCTTCTGCTCAAAACACACAGCTCAAAAGAATCTTATATTCTCCATTTGAAAGATAATTGCAGGCTTGCTGTTTTAAAACTTACCATATGATAATGTTGACTTGGAAAAGAGGTTTTATATTCACACTTCTATTATGTCTTCTTTGGTCAGTTTACTGTGAAGAAATATTAGTTTCATTCAAGTTGGATCTTTGATTTGTTTTGTTATTTGAGTTTTTGAGCCTGCTCAAAAGCTTTATAATATATAGATTCAGTTACTTCATTACACTGAATCATCAGGTGTGTTTGAAAAGTTCTATCAAACTTGAGCTGGTTCACATTTCAGTAAACAATTTGTATCAAGGTTTGGTTTCAGATCTAGTAAATTAGTACAATTTGTTCTTTTGTTTGGTTCACAGTTCAAGTTCTTGGCCTCAGTTTGGCTTTGACGATCGTTTAATTGGCACCTTAGAATAAACTCAGCTTCATTGAGATAAGGCTTTTGACCAAAGAAAAAAGTAATTATTTAACTTTAATCTATGATACATAGTTAAAATATACCATTTATTTTATTACTGCTATGCGTTTTTCTCTTGAGTTTATGAAGCATGCATGAAGCTGATCCTGAATTTATGCTTGCCAAATGGAATTCAAGCTGAAACACGTTCTTGTATGTAATTATCTAATTTGGTCCATACTTTCACCTTTGTTAGGGAGGGTAGACTGTTTGGAGGCTGAAAGCAAAGGTGGCATTAAGTCCTTGGGAAGATAAGTTACAGTTCTGTCTTTATAAAAGACCTGTTTCTGCACTGAGAGCCATAACTCTTGGAGTTAGAAGATGTGCAAAATGTCAAATGAATGGTTATAGTTAGATTTTAGAGCTTTCAGAAGTATTGATAGTGTCACAGAACACTATGAGGAGTGCTCATTCATTCATTCATTCATTCCATATTTCATATTGATGAACTTACTCCATGAATATGTATTATGCACCAGTTATGTGCTAGATGCATTCTAGGGTGAGGAAGACACAGTACAAGCCAGACGTAGTCTCTTCCCTTATACGTAAAGCTTATATATCAGTGGGGGAAACAACAACAACAAAATGGATAAATAAATGTGATATTTGATAGTATAAGTAAGTGCTCTCAATAAAATAAAATAAATCAGAATAGTGAGATAGAGAGCAAAGTTTTTTTTTTTTAAACAAATACGATTATTTTAAAACTCTTTTATTGTGGCTTAGTGGCAGATTCACATGCAATTGTAAGAAATAATACAGAGAGGTCTATATGTCCTTCACCCAGTTTCCTCCAATGGTCGTGTCTTATGTAACTGCAGTAAAATATCACCACTGGGAAATTAGCATTGATTAAGTTGACTGACCTTATTCAGAGATTTCACAAGTTTTATATGCACTCATATGTATGTTGGTGAGTATCCAATTCTATGCAGTTTTTATCACACCTGTAATTCATGTGACAGCCACAGTTCTATCGCAAGGATCCCTCGTGCTATCCCCATAGTCACAGCCACTCCCCTTCCTCCCACTCTCCCTAAGCCCTGTTAACAACTACCTTGTCCCCATCTCTATAATTTTACTATGTCAAAGATATCATATGCAAGTCATATATATATGACTTTTTTTCACTGAGCATGATTCCCTTGAGATCCATCCATCAAGTTGTCACACGCACTGGGACTATGTTTCTTTTTGTTGGTGAGTAGTATTCCCTCGTATGGAACTACCACAGTTTAACCATTCACCCATTGAAGAATCACTGAATTGTTTCCAGTTTGGAGCTATTACGCTGTGTACATTCATGTTCAGGTTTTTGTGTGAACATGGTTTCATTTCTCTGGGACACATGCCAGACACTGACATTGCTGGTTCGGATCGTAAGCACATATTTAATTTTGTTAATAAACTGCCACACTCTTGTTCAGAGTGGCTATAACATTTTGCCTTCCCACTAGCCATATGTGAGCGATCTTTGCATCTTTGTCAGCATTTGATGCTATCACTACTTTTTTTGTTTTTGTCATTTTGATAGCAGTCTAATGATATCTTGTTGTGGTAGCATATAGGATTTAATGTTTACAAATAAATGCAATCTTTCAAAGCAGTCTATTTAAGGGTCATATAGTTATAAATATTGCCATCTTGCAAGGTGATTCTGTAGTTCTTCTGATGGCTCAGCGCCCACTTTGTCCTAAGTGACCCATAGCAAAGGACAAAAGGAGGATGTTTGTACTCTTACACTTGGGAAGGGCAAACAGTACTCACTTTGAATTTCCTGATGATCTGCTGCCCTCTCATTATATTAGTCAGGATAGGCCAGATTGTGCTGCAGTAACAACCAGTCCCCAAGTCTCAGTGGTTCAAGACTACTAAGGTTTATTTCTCACTCATGCTACATATCTATCGAGAGTTGGCTCAAGCATTGAAGAGTTCTGCCCAACATAGGACCCCAGGCTGATGTAGCTGCAACCATTTCCAGCATTTCTGGTTCACGTAGAGGGGAAGGGAAAGATGGTCTCACCGTAATTAAATCTTCCACCAATATATCACTTCCACTCATAGCTCCTAGCTTTCTAAAACAGGGTACATAGCTTCTCTCAACTAAAGGGATGGGGCAGTACAACCCTACCATGTGGAAAGCCAGAAATATCTGATGAACAGCATTAGCGTGAGTCCCACACAGGATGTGGGAGGAGGAGCGGGTATCTCAGCCTGCATTCATCACGACAGGTTGGGCAGCCAGGCAAGGGGAAGGTAGGTTAATAACACAAGAAAATCCGTCTCGCCACTTTGGAACCGTGCCTTGTTTTTACTTCTAACATTATTACACAGCCTAGCGAGCTGGGCTCTAAGTGTTTTTTGATTGTGAATATTAAATGTACCCATAAAGAAGTGAAAAATTGCACTCCTGAAGATGTTGGAAAGATAGTCCAGAGGGAATTTCAAGGAAGAAATATTAAAAATGTTCTAAGCAATTTCAGTATCACTGAAATTGGTGTCCGATCTCACACAGACCCTGGTCTAAGTGGACAGCTTTTACTTTGGCCTTAAGCTCTGTGTGTATTAAAGATTTCACATTCCACCAGGACTTTGTTGTCTTGACTTGTCAATCATGAATTGCATTTCCATGTCTGATTTTCCTGTTAAGGAATCTGTCCCCTCTCCCTACCTTTTTTTTTTTTTTTTGAGTCAGAGTATCACTCTATTATCCCAGCTAGAGTGCAGTGGCTCACAGCAGCCTCGACCACCTGGGCTCAAGCAATCCTTCTGTCTCACCCTCCTGAGTAGCTGCGACTGCAGGCATGTACAACCACGCCCGGCTAATTTTTGTATTTCTGTAGACTAAGTCTCGCTGTGTTGCCCAGGCTGGTCTCGAACTCCTGGGCTCAAGCAATTCTCCCACCTTGGCCTCCCAAAGTGTTGGGATTGTAGGTGTGAACTACAGTGCCCCGGCCATCTTTATTGATTGAATGCTTCTGTCACTCATATTTATAATGATTACATCTATTTTCTTCTACTGCTCCTTTTTTAGATTAAGTTGGGAGAATTTTTACCAAAACTGAGTTGAAAACAGCATTATAGACCTTGTGAATCATGGAGCATGCTTCCAAAAAATTGCCTCTTGTCTCTATCATGTAGTTTGAGAACTTAAAGCTAGACAGTTTCTCTTTTTGCTTGCTGGTGCTTGCCTATCACACAGTAGTGAACGTCTTTTGTGGCTGAGACATTTTTCAGACAGTTTACCTTTTCATCACACACCTCAATGCTAGCATTTATAATACTTTGCAAGCTGTCATTTAAATCAAGAGGGTTTTGCGCCACAAATTCACCAAAGTCAAGCTGAAGGAGAATTGTTAGCTTTTAGGAGGATTGAATCAGCACTAATTAAGATTTCTGAAAAGGCATGATTATGGGGCTATCAAATAATTATTGAGCTTGGGAGGTGATAGGGAGGGCATCTTGTGTGGGGAAGGGACTCTGCTTGCATCCACTGGGCTGTACTAACATCAAAGTCCAATGGCTTTGCTTGTCCCCTCGACACAGTGTCCAGGTGCTCACACAAGCCAATCCAGACTTTGGAAAGCTGAGAGCTCGTGAAGGATGGTGGGCTTTACACCAGAAGAATGTGTACTTTGACTTATGTTGAGCAGGGCGATGGAGCACCACCTCCCCAGGCCTGAATGGAGAACACAAGTGTTATATCAGATGGATAGAGGGCAATGGGTAGCTATGTCTGGCATGGCTTTCCAGGAAGATGGGGGGCGTTTTAATCTATTTTGCTCTTAACACATAGGGATTTTCAAGACCCTAACATGAACTTTACAGAGCTCCAAGGATGTTCTCAAAGTCCTTTGGGGATAGTAATGCAATGGTTGTGATGTCCAAAGAAATAAAAATTCATCAGTGGATATTTGAACTAAAATTACTTGTGCTCATCAGCAACTTGTGAAGATGCAGAGCTCTTGATTATGAAAATAGAACAGAAATTGCACAACCAGTTTGTCCTTACCACTTTGGGTTCAGCGTACTCTGAAAAAGCCCGCCAGTAGCCTGGGCTGTTGCCCGGGTTCTATGAGGGTAAGCAACAGAGCCGTCTCAGAAAACGTCATTAACTCAACAGCCTTTCCACTTTCATTCACTAAGCCAACATTTTTTTCCTTTGACCAATAAGTTGCCCCTAGTTAAGGTCTAAATGACTCTTGCAATGTAGGGGTGTTAAGGGAAGGGAGATAGAGGTTCAGAAAAGAGGCATCTCTTTTTTAGGAGACTTGTTGCTTTTCAACCATTGAAGAACATTGGAGGAAAGTTTTATTTGATCCAGTTGTAAAACTTACATGTACCTCATGACTGTTACAGTGTCGACACATATGTGTTTACCCACTCATTCTTTTTTTAATTGAAAAATATAGTTTATTTAGACAGTAAAAGAGAAACTGTCTAGCTTTAAGTTCTCAAACTACATGATAGAGACAAGAGGCAATTTTTTGGAAGCATGCTCCATGATTCACAAGGTCTATAATG